>JARQOD010005345.1:0-48563 GCA_033576555.1 Oophaga sylvatica
TGCCTGACCTCTCTGACCTTTCCCGGCGCCTGCGCACTGCAGTACTCTGCCCTCATCAGGGCAGAGCAGTGCGCAGGAGCCGGGACGGAAAGAAGAGGCCTGCTTCGCTACAAGATGGGAGGCGCCGAACCGCGACTCCCTCCGGACCCGACCGGACGGCAGAACACCCCTGGGCCCTGGGTGAGTATAATCTAAGTCGTTTTTCTTCACTTTTAGGTGACATCGGGGGCTTAGCTACAGCATTCCAGAATGCTCTAGATAAGCCCCTGATGGCGGTGGCCGCAGCTTATAGGGCAAAAATGGGGTGACAGATTCCCTTTAAAACAAGTAAAAATGTATTGTGTGGGGCCTCCAAGTGCCTGTATGACCTCCCTACAACACCTGGGCATGCTCCTGATGAGGTTGCGGATGTTCTCCTGAGGGATCTCCTCCCAAACCTGGACTAAAGCATCCGCCAACTCTGGACAGTCTGTGGTGCAACGTGACGTTGTTGGATGGAGCGAGACATGATGTCCCAAATCTGCTCAATCGGATTTAGGTCTGGGGAACGGGCAGTCCAGTCCATAGCTTCAATGCCTTCATCTTGCAGGAAATGCTGACACACTCCAGCCAAATGAGGTCTGGCATTGTCCTGCATTAGGAGGAACCCAGGGCCAACCGCACCAGCATGTGGTCTCACAAGGGGTCTGAGGATCTCATCTCGGTACCTAATAGCACTCAGACTACCTCTGGCGAGCACATGGAGGGCTGTGTGGCCCTCCAAAAAAATGCCACCCCACACCATTACTGACCCACTGCGAAACCGGTCTTGCTGAAGGATGTTGCAGGCAGCAGATCGCTCTCCACAGCGTCTCCAGACTCTGTCATGTGCTCAGAGTGAACATGCTTTCATCTGTGAAGAGCACAGGGCGCCAGTAGCGAATTTGCCAATCCTGGAGTTCCATGGTAAATGGTAAGCGCCCTGCACGGTGTTGGGCTGTAAGCACAACCCTCATTGGTGGACGTTGTGCATTCAGACCATCCTCATGGAGTCGGTTTCTAACCGTTAGTGCAGACACATTTGTGGCCTGTTGGAGGTCATTTTGCAGGGCTCTGGCAGTGCTCCTGTTCCTCCTTGCACAAAGGTGGAGGTCGCGGTCATGCTGCTGGGTTGTTGCCCTTCTACGGCCCCCTCCACGTCTCCTGGTAGCACCTCTGGACACTACGCTGACAGACACAGCAAACCTCGCCACAGCTTGCATTGATGTGCCATCCTGGATGAGCTGCACTACCTGAGCCACTTGTGTGGGTTGTAGAGTCCGTCTCATGCTACCACGAGTGTAAAAGCACAACCAACATTCAAAAGTGACCAAAACATCACCCAGAAAGCATTGGTACTGAGATGTGGTCTGTGGTCCCCACCTGCAGAACCACTCTTTTATTGAGCGTGTCTTGCTAATTGCCAATAATTTCCATCTGTTGTCTATTCTATATACCTCACTGGAGCCCATACAGTCCATATCTACAATAATATATCCCTGACAGGAGCCCAGTCTGCATCTACAAGAATATATACCTGGCAGGAGCCCGTACAGTCTATATCTACAATAATTTATACCTGACAGGAGCCCGTACAGTCTGTATCTACAATAATATATACCTGACAGGAGCCCATACAGTCTATATCTACAGTAATATATACCTGACGAGCCCGTACAGTCTATACAATAATATATACCTGACAAGAGCCCGTACAGTCTATATCTACAATAATATATACCTGACAGGAAACCATACAGTCTATATCTACAATAATATATACCTGACTGGAGCCCATACAGTCTATATCTACAGTAATATATACCTGATGAGCCCGTACAGTCTATACAATAATATATACCTGACAGGAGCCCATACAGTCTATATCTACAATAATATATACCTGACAGGAGCCCATACAGTCTATATCTACAATAATATATACCTGACAGGAGCCCATACAGTTTATATCTACAGTAATATATACCTGACGAGCCCGTACAGTCTATACAATAATATATACCTGACAGGAGCCCATACAGTCTATATCTACAATAATATATACTTGACAGGAGCCCATACAGTCTATATCTACAGTAATATATACCTGACAGGAGCCCGTACACTATATCTACAGTAATATATACCTGACAGGATCCCATACATTCTATATCTACAGTAATATATACCTGACAGGAGCCCATACAGTCTATATCTACAGTAATATATACCTGACAGGAGCCCGTACAGTCTATACCTACAGTAATATATACCTGACAGGAGCCCGTACAGTCTATATCTACAGTAATATATACCTGATAGGAGCTCCTACAGTCTATATCTACAGTAATATATACCTGACAGGAGCCCGTACAGTCTATACCTACAGTAATATATACCTGACAGGAGCCCGTACAGTCTATATCTACAGTAATATATACCTGACAGGAGCCCATACAGTCTATATCTACAGTAATATATACCTGACAGGAGCCCATACAGTCTATATCTACAGTAATATATACCTGACAGGAGCTCGCACAGTCTATACCAACAGTAATATATACCTGACAGGAGCCCGTACAGTCTATATCTACAGTAATATATACCTGACAGGAGCCCATAGTCTATATCTACAGTAATATATACCTGACAGGAGCCCGTACAGTCTGTATCTACAGTAATATATACCTGACAGGAGCCGTACAGTCTGTATCTACAATAATATATACCTGACAGGAGCCCGTACAGTCTATATCTACAGTAATATATACCTGACAGGAGCCCATAGTCTATATCTACAGTAATATATACCTGACAGGAGCCCGTACAGTCTATATCTACAGTAATATATACCTGATAGGAGCCCATACAGTCTATATCTACAGTAATATATACCTGACAGGAGCCCGTACAGTCTATCTACAATAATATATACCTGACAGGAGCCCATACAGTCTATATCTACAGTAATATATACCTGACAGGAGCCCGTACAGTCTATATCTACAATAATATATACCTGACAGGAGCCCATACAGTCTATATCTACAGTAATATATACCTGACAGGAGCCCGTACAGTCTATATCTACAGTAATATATACCTGACAGGAGCCCGTACAGTCTATATCTACAAAAACACTTTAGTGGTGATCAGAATACCAAAAGACCCACAAAGTAGTATAAAAATACAAAATTCTTTATTGATGATAATGACACAACATAAAAATACATGGAAATATAATGACAAGGTACAAAAGCACATATAAAAGAGGGACATTATACCATTGTGGAAAATATCGCTACAGCAGCTCAAAACTTTATATTATTTTACCCTTGGGTTAAGTCCTAATAGGCATATATGGTTCACCAATCGCTAAGCGGTTTAATTGTAACAATATGCATGATTGAATAACAATACCAATACAAGGACAACCATCCCTGCAGTTTGAAAAAAATTAATCAGATCAGTGCTGTTGTCGCTAATAGACACTGCTATACCCTAATATGCCTAAAACCACATTAATGGTCGGCAAAAAAACCCTAAAAGGGGAGTCAAAAAATACAGGTGGTCAAAATGCAACCTACCACAAAGCTGCTGAGGATCCACACGGACGTCCCTCTGCTCCGACGCGCGTTTCGCACTGCTTCCTCTTTTTTATTAGCAGTAACCATGTGGCACTAGCATGTGCCGTCATTACCCTTATTGTGATGTGCAGGACCACTTTTATGTTTCTAAGTGTTGGTATACGATGTCTCAATGGCTTAGTAAGGATTGCGGTCTCAGACGCATGCGCTGTGATAACCTCCTTTAGTATCAATAGGACCTTTCGGACATGGGATTAGGTTAAAACTTTTTTGATTGGTTGGTTTGCATCAGGTGACTATGACGCATGCGCTGTTATGCATGCTTATAAAACTAATAGGACCTTCAGACGCATGCTCAGTGATGACCTCCCCTAGTATCAACAGGACCTTTCGGACATGTGATTAGGTTAAATCTTTTTGATTGGTTGGTTCGAATCATGTGACTATGACGCATGCGCTATTATGCATCCTTACAAAACTAGCAGGACCTTCTGACATTTGGACACATGACCACGTTAGATCATTACTATTGGTTAGGGGTGATGACGCGGTCAAGCGCAGGCGCAGTGACTCATTCTGTAGGTCTAACGGTTTAGTCATCGGCCTACACAGGGGTTGTATATCAACTTTGATTATGGTCTTGGTGGTGGTCCTATTTAAACCGGACGTCCCCTGCCCTGTCACGCCTCCAGGAAGAAGCAGTGCGAAACGCGCGTCGGGGCAGAGGGACGTCCGTGTGGATCCTCAGCAGCTTTGTGGTAGGTTGCATTTTGACCACCTGTATTTTTTGACTCCCCTTTTAGGGTTTTTTGCCGACCATTAATGTGGTTTTAGGCATATTAGGGTATAGCAGTGTCTATTAGCGACAACAGCACTGATCTGATTAATTTTTTTCAAACTGCAGGGATGGTTGTCCTTGTATTGGTATTGTTATTCAATCATGCATATTGTTACAATTAAACCGTTTAGCGATTGGTGAGCCATATATGCCTATTAGGACTTAACCCAAGGGTAAAATAATATAAAGTTTTGAGCTGCTGTAGCAATATTTTCCACAATGGTATAATGTCCCTCTTTTTTATGTGCTTTTGTACCTTGTCATTATATTTCCATGCATTTTTATGTTGTGTCATTATCATCAATAAAGTATTTTGTATTTTTATACTACTTTGTGGGGTCTTTTGGTATTCTGATCACCACTAAAGTGTTTTTATAGATTAATGTGGTATAAAATCTAGAAAATCTGATTTTGTGGGCATATGTTGTGAAAGAAAAGTCTATATCTACAGTAATATTTACCTGACAGGAACCCGTACAGTCTATATCTACAGTAATATACACCTGACAGGAGCCCATACAGTCTATATCTACAGTAATAAATACCTGACAGGAGCCCATACAGTCTATACAGTAATATATACCTGACAGGAGCCCGTACAGTCTATATCTACAATAATATATACCTGACAGGAGCCCGTACAGTCTATATCTACAGTAATATATACCTGACAGGAGCCCATACGGTCTATATCTACAGTAATATATACCTGATAGGAGCCTGTACGGTCTATATCTACAGTAATATATACCTGACAGGAGCCCGTACAGTCTATATCTACAGTAATATATACCTGAAAGGAGCCCGTACTGTCTATATCTACAGTAATATATACCTGACAGGAGCCTGTACAGTCTTTATCTACAGTAATATATACCTGACAGGAGCCCGTACAGTCTATATCTACAATAATATATACCTGACAGGAGCCCGTACAGTCTATATCTACAATAATATATACCTGACAGGAGCCCATACAGTCTATATCTACAGTAAAATATACCTGATAGGAGCCCATACAGTCTATATCTACAGTAAAATATACCTGACAGGAGCCCATACAGTCTATATCTACAGTAATATATACCTGACAGGAGCCCGTACAGTCTATATCTACAACTAGTGATGAACCCGTTCTACGCCCGGGTGGCAAGCATTTTTATAGGTACATGGTCTCCCATTCTGGTATGTGCTGCCCCCTCCTATCCTGGTATGCATGGCACCCCTCATCCCTATCCTGGTATGTATGGTCCCCTCACCCCCACCCAAATCTACTATGCATGGCACCCCATTCCTCATCCTGGTAAGCATGGTCCCCTCATCCCCCAATCCTGGTATGCATGGTACCTCCTCATCCCTATCCTGGTATGCATGTTACCTGCTCATCCATATACTGGTATTCATGGTTCCCTCACCCCCAATCCTGGTATGCATGGTCCCCTCACCCCCTAATCCTGGTATGCATGGTCCCCTCACCCCCCAATCCTGGTATGCATGGCTCCCTCCTGCCCAATCGTGATATGCATGGTCCCCTCACCCCCCAATCCTGATGTGCATGGTCCCCTCACCCACCTATCCTGATGTGCATGGTCCCCTCACCCCCAATCCTGATGTGCATGGTCCCCTCACCCACCTATCCTGATGTGCATGGTCCCCTCACCCCCCAATCCTGATGTGCATGGTCCCGTCACCTCGTCCTGTTGAGCATGGTCCCCTCACCCCCAATCCTGATGTGCATGGTCTCACCCCCCAATCCTGATGTGCATGATCCCCTCACCCCCAATCCTGATATGCATGGTACCCTCACCCCCCAATCCTGATGTGCATGGTCTCACCCCCCAATCCTGATGTGCATGGTAACCTCACCCCAATCCTGATATGCATGGTCTCCTCACCCTCAATCCTGATATGCATGGTCCCTAACCCCCCAATCCTGATATGCATGGTCCCCTCACCCCCCAATCCTGGTATGCATGGTCCCCTCACCCCCCAATCCTGATGTGCATGGTTCCCTCACCCCCCCAATCCTGATGTGCATGGTCACATCACCTATCCTGGTATGCATGGTCCTCTCACCCCCTATCCTGGTGTGCATGGTCCCCTCACCCCCAATCCTGATGTGCATGGTCCCCTGGCAAGCATTTTTAAAGGTATATGGTCTCCCATGCTGGTATGTGCTGCCCCCCTCCTATCCTGGTATGCATGGTACCCTCATCCCTATGCTGGTATGTATGGTCCCCTCACCCCCACGCAAATCTGGTATGCATGGCACCCCATTCCTCATCCTGGTATGCATGGACCCCTCATCACCCAATCCTGGTATGCATGGTACCCCCTCATCCCTATCCTGGTATGCATGGTTCCCTCACCCCCCAATCCCAGTATGCATGGTCCCCTCACCTCCCCAATCCCGGTATGCACGGTCCCCTCACCCACCAATCCTGGTATGCATGGTCACCTCACCTCCAATTCTGTTATGAATGGTCCCCTTACCCCCAATCCTGATGTGCATGGTCCGCTCACCCCCCAATCCTGATGTGCATGGTCCGCTCACCCCCCAATCCTGATGTGCATGGTCCTCTCACCCCCCAACCCTGATGTGCATGGTCCGCTCACCCCCAATCCTGATGTGCATGGTCCGCTCATCCCCAATCCTGATGTGCATGGCCCCCTCACTCCCCCAATCCTGATATGCATGGTCCCCTCACCCCCCAATCCTGATGTGCATGGTCCCCTCATCCCCCCAATCCTGGTATGCATGGTCCCCTCACCACTCTATCCTGATGTGCATGGTCCGCTCACCCCCCAATCCTGATGTACATGGTTCCCTCACCCCCCAATCCTGATGTGCATGGTCCCCTCACCCCCCAACCCTGATGTGCATGGTCCCTCACCCCCCAATCCTGATGTGAATGGTCCCCTCACCCCCCAACCCTGATGTGCATGGTCCCCTCACCCCCAATCCTGATGTGCATGGTCCGCTCACCCCCCAATCCTGATGTGCATGGTCCGCTCACCCCCCAATCCTGATGTGCATGGTCCGCTCACCCCCCAATCCTGATGTGCATGGTCCGCTCACCCCCCAATCCTGATGTGCATGGTCCCCTCACCCCCAATCCTGATGTGCATGGTCCGCTCACCCCCTAATCCTGATGTGCATGGTCCGCTCACCCCCCAATCCTGATGTGCATGGTCCGCTCACCCCCCAATCCTGATGTGCATGGTCCCCTCACCCCCCAATCCTGATGTGCATGGTCCCCTCACCCCCAATCCTGATGTGCATGGTCCCCTCACCCCCCCAATACTGATGTGCATGGTCCTCTCACCCCCCAACCCTGATGTGCATGGTCCGCTCACCCCCAATCCTGATGTGCATGGTCCGCTCATCCCCAATCCTGATGTGCATGGCCCCTCACTCCCCCAATCCTGATATGCATGGTCCCCTCACCCCCCAATCCTGATATGCATGGTCTCCTCACCCTCAATCCTGATATGCATGGTCCCTTCACCCCCCAATCCTGATATGCATGGTCCCCTCACCCCCCAATCCTGATATGCATGGTCCCCTCACCCCCCAATCCTGGTATGCATGGTCCCCTCACCCCCCCAATCCTGATGTGCATGGTCCCCTCACCCCCCAATCCTGATGTGCATGGTTCCCTCACCCCCCCAATCCTGATGTGCATGGTCCCCTCACCTCCTATCCTGGTATGCATGGTCCTCTCACCCCCTATCCTGGTGTGCATGGTCCCCTCACCCCCCAATCCTGATGTGCATGGTCCCTGGCAAGCATTTTTAAAGGTATATGGTCTCCCATGCTGGTATGTGCTGCCCCCCTCCTATCCTGGTATGCATGGTACCCCTCATCCCTATGCTGGTATGTATGGTCCCCTCACCCCCGCCCAAATCTGGTATGCATGGCACCCCATTCCTCATCCTGGTATGCATGGACCCCTCATCACCCAATCCTGGTATGCATGGTACCCCCTCATCCCTATCCTGGTATGCATGGTACCTGCTCATCCATATCCTGGTATTCATGGTTCCCTCACCCCCAATCCCGGTATGCATGGTCCCCTCACCTCCCCAATCCCGGTATGCACGGTCCCCTCACCCACCAATCCTGGTATGCATGGTCACCTCCAGCCCAATCCTGGAATGCATGGTCCCCTCACCCCCAATCCTGTTAGGAATGGTCCCCTTACCCCCAATCCTGATGTGCATGGTCCGCTCACCCCCCAATCCTGATGTGCATGGTCCGCTCACCCCCAATCCTGATGTGCATGGTCCGCTCACCTATCACGCTGTATAACAGTTATAGATAATGTCAGTAATCTATATCAAGTGGGACAACATTCAATATACCATATAAATAGGTTATATCAACATGAACATATAGTATTTGATAACATAGTATTACCTGACATAATATCCGAAGTACTGAGGATCTATACTGGATCTGTTTCACGCTGTCTCAGGCTAGAGGTGGACCGGGGTCTATACTGACCCTAAACTGGGGTCCTGACTAGTCCCTCTACCTGGAGGTACTGTTAATGGTACAGAGGTCCAGGCCGCCAGCATAACCCTATCTCCTATAAGTCCCTGACCACTGTAATCTAGTCCTTAGAAGGACCCTGATTACCACCACAGGGATATGGGCAGGTCACCGCTTAATAAACAGTAAAGACAAACGAGACAGACAGGGGATAAAGTAAATACTGTCTTGCATACAACACTTAAACACAGAGGGAACACAAAAGGTCTAGGAGATAAACTATAAGCGAGGAGAGGAGAAACCACAAAGGAGCTCTTAGCTTAAGTCTTCTCAGAACCGATCCTATCTGCTGGTCTGTATGAATGCTTTCACCGGCATCTCCCAAGCAGACTGGCAGGTATATAAAGGAAGCTAATTAGTGCATAATCAAACTGCAGCCGGGCGAGGCTGGACCTAGTCTTAGCACAGAGCTAGGTAGAATTAACTCCCTCACTGCCAAACACAAAGAAACAGCAACTCAGCTGCGAGAAGTCAGAATGTGTAATTGCGACGATCTTCGTGGCGATACACCCATGACAGTACCCCCCCTTCTACGAGGGGCCTCCGGACCCTCAGGGCCAGGTTTGCCCGGGTGAGTTGTGTGGAAGGTCCGAACCAATCGATCTGCGTTAATATCAGACGCAGGAACCCACGTCCTCTCCTCAGGACCATACCCCTTCCAATGAACCAAGTACTGAAGGGACCGGCGATTCAGACGTGAGTCAATGATCTTCGACACCTGAAATTCCAAGTTACCATTGACCACCACTGGAGGAGGAGGTAGAGGTGACGGTATAACTGGCGCCACGTACCTCTTAAGCAACGATTTGTGGAACACATTGTGGATTTTAAACGTAGGAGGGAGGTCCAGACGAAATGCCACAGGATTAATTATAGAACTGATCCTGTACGGCCCGATGAACCTGGGACCCAGTTTCCAGGAGGGAACCTTGAGTTTAATATTCTTGGTAGACAACCATACCAGATCGTTCACACTAAGGTCCGGACCAGACACTCTCCTCCTATCAGCCATACGTTTGTAACGGTTCCCCATAGCACTCAGATTATTCAGCACTCCTCTCCACACTGAAGCAAGTGACGACGAGAATCGTTCCTCCTCAGGAACCCCAGAAGGGCCCCCCCATTGAAAGTACAAAACTGGGGATGAAAACCATATGCCCCAAAAAACGGGGACTTACCAGTGGACTCGCTCCGCCTATTGTTAAGAGCGAACTCTGCCAGCGGCAAGAAAAAAGACCAGTCCTCCTGGTTCTCTGAGACAAAACACCGAAGATATGTCTCTAGGCTCTGATTCAGACGCTCTGTCTGACCATTGGTCTGCGGATGAAAAGCCGAGGAAAATAACAATTGCATCCCCCGACGTGAACAAAATGCCCTCCAGAATTTGGACACAAACTGAGACCCCCTATCTGACACCACATCAGAAGGCAACCCGTGAAGTCTCACAATCTCCCCAATGAACACCTGCGCCAGAGTTTTAGCATTAGGAAGAGCAATGAAATGTGCCATCTTACTGAACCTGTCAACTACAACTAGTATGACAGTTTTCCCTGACGACGGAGGGAGGTCCGTAATGAAGTCCATAGACAGATGAGTCCATGGACGCTCCGGAATTTTCAAAGGTAAGAGGGTCCCAGACGGACGGGTATGTGGGGTCTTAGAGCGAGCACAAACCCCACAGGACGCGACAAAAGTTACCACCTCTTTATTTAAGTTAGGCCACCAAAACCGGCGAGAAAGGAGATCCACAGTTGCTTTACTCCCTGGGTGTCCTGCCAAAGCAGAATTATGATGTGCCTCGATAACTTTTTGTCTTAACTGATCTGGAACAAACAGTTTCCTGGAGGTCCTACAGGGGCGTCCCCTGAGCCTCCAATTCCTCCTCCTCAAGCTCAGAGCATACAGCCGACACCACAACTCCCTCCTGAAGGATAGGAACCGGGTCATCCGTCTTCCCGGCCCCTGGGAAACTACGAGATAAGGCATCAGCCTTAACATTTTTTGACCCAGGACGATATGTGACGACAAAATTAAACCTGGTAAAAAACAACGACCATCTAGCTTGTCTGGAATTCAGACGCTTTGCAGATTCTAAATACAGGAGGTTCTTGTGATCAGTAATGACGGTGACCGGGTGGACTGCCCCCTCCAAAAAGTGACGCCATTCCTCAAAAGCCAACTTAATGGCCAAGAGTTCCCTATTGCCGACATCATAATTCCTCTCGGCGGACGACAATTTTTTAGAGAAGAAAGCGCACGGATGCCATTTACCAGGGGACGGACCTTGGGATAATACCGCACCCACCCCTACGTCAGATGCGTCTACCTCCACAATGAATGGTTGTGATGCATCAGGTTGAATAAGTATGGGTGCCGAAGCAAAACATTTTTTCAAGGAGGAAAATGCTTGACAAGCTTTGTCAGACCACCCAGAAAAATCCGTCCCTTTTTTTGTCATGTCAGTGAGAGGTTTGACAACAGATGAGAAATTACGAATAAATTTCCGGTAGTAGTTAGCAAACCCAGGAAACGCTGCAGTGCCTTAAGATCCTCTGGCCGATCCCATTCAAGCACTGCTCTCACTTTCCCAGGGTCCATACGGAAACCGGAAGCTGACACCAGGAAACCCAAAAACTGAAGTTCCTGTACGGCGAATACACACTTTTCCCATTTGGCGTACAGTTTATTGTCTCACAAGATCTGCAACACCTGTCTCACAAGCTCCTGATGAGACACAAGATCTGGCGAGTAAATTAAGATGTCATCTAAATAAACGACCACAAACTGCCCCACAAGGTGGTGAAAGATGTCATTGACAAAATGTTGAAACACCGCCGGGGCAGTAGTCAGACCAAAAGGCATGACAAGGTTCTCATAATATCCT
Organism: Oophaga sylvatica; assembly: GCA_033576555.1. NCBI lineage: Eukaryota > Metazoa > Chordata > Amphibia > Anura > Dendrobatidae > Oophaga > Oophaga sylvatica. Next base: position 11,886 of record JARQOD010005345.1, read on the forward strand.
CCGGAGTGTTAAACGCCGTCTTCCACTCATCCCCCTCCTTTATCCTAATCAGATTATACGCCCCCCTGAGATCCAACTTAGAGAACCATTTGGCGCCCACAATCTGATTGAAGAGATCAGGAATAAGTGGGAGCGGATACGGATCTCGGACAGTAATCCGATTAAGCTCACGGAAATCCAAGCAAGGGCGTAGGCCTCCATCTTTTTTCTTTACAAAGAAGAACCCCGCGGCCACTGGGGAAGATGAAGGTCTAATATGCCCCTTGGCCAGACTTTCCGAAATATAATCCTTCATAGCCTGCCTCTCAGGACCAGAAAGGTTATATAACCTAGATTTAGGTAACTTAGCATCAGGAAGCAATTTTATTGAACAGTCATACGCGCGATGAGGAGGTAATTCTTGACACCCCTCCTCAGAGAACACATCCTCAAAGTCCTCCAGAAAAGGAGGCAAAGTTCTAGGCACGACTGCACTGATGACCGTGTTCATGCAGTTACTCTTGCAAAATTCACTCCACTGGCTTATCTCTCTGGATTGCCAATTAATCACTGGGTTATGTTTAGCCAACCAAGGAAGTCCCAACACAATAGGAGTAGGAAGACCTTCCAACACATAACAAGACAATCGTTCTTTATGTAATGCCCCTACTCGAAGGTCTATGTTATGAACAGCTTGTACAAAGCTACCTTGACCGAGAGGCCTGGCGTCAATAGAGAAAATAGGGATCGGTTTGGCCAATACACTCAGTTGCATACCTTGCACCTGGGCAAACCGAGCGTCCACCAGATTAGCCCCGGACCCACTATCAAGAAGAACAGAAATCCTCTCAGCTCTCGTACCTACCACCACCTCCGCTGGTACGAGAAACTGAGACGGACCTGGGGACGAAATACATACTCCCAGGTTGTCGTCCACCACACAACCTGGGATTAACAGTTTTCCGGCGACTTCTTGCTCAGCGAGGCATGGGATGGACACCCCTCAACAAAATGCCCCTCTCTCCGCAGAAGAAACACTTTCTTGTCTTGCGGCGCACCGCCGATCCCCTCCCTCGAAAGGATGTCCCTCCCAACTGCATAGGTTCCTCAGAACAGACCAGGGGAACCTCATATAACGGACTTTAGTAGTGGGTGGAGTCATAACAGGGGGCGGAGTTACCTTGCACCTCTCCCGAAGCCGTCTATCAATGCGAATAGCAAGGGCCATAGCGGCCTCCAGAGACGGGGGAGAATCATACTGAGCCAACACGTCTTTTAATTTGTCAGATAACCCTTGACAAAACTGGCTCCTAAGAGCTGGGTGTCATGTGTGCATCGCCACGAAGATCGTCGCGGTTGCACATTCTGACTTCTCACAGCTGAGTTGCTGTTTCTTTGTGTTTGGCAGTTAGGGAGTTAATTCTGTCTGTGCTCAGTTCTGGGACTGGGTGCAGTTTCTTCCGGCTGCAATTAATTATTTGTTGATTGGTTTCCTTTAAATCTCTGGTTGTCTGTGTTGGGAGTTGCCAGTGAAATTCTTCATGCAGACCACAGATAGGATTGTATCTGTATAGACTTAAGTTAAAGAGCTCCTTAGTTGTTTTAAGCTCACCTTGCTTAGAGTTTAATATCCCAGATCATTTATGTTCCTTCTGTGTTTGAGTGTGTATGCAAGTCTGTGTTTTCTCTAGTCTGTCTTATATGTCTAATCTGTGTATTTAGCAGAGATCAGCCCATATCCCTTTGGTGGTAATCAGAATCCTTCTTAGGACTGATTACAGGGTTCAGGGACTGATAGGAGACAGGGTTAGGCTGGAGACTTGGACCTCTGAACCATTATCAGTACCTCCAAGGTGAGGGATTAGTTAGGACCCCAGTTTAGGGTCAGGTTAGACCCCCGGTCCTCCTCTTTCCTGTGACAGTGTATCAAGTCCTCAAGATTAACCCTGAGTTCAACGGATATCGTGTCAGGTAAATCTATTCTATATTTACATGCTGATGTTGCTAATCTATATGTTGTATAGAGTGTTGTTCTTTTAAGAATAGTTTACTGACATCGTACACATATCATAAGACCGCGTGACATTTTCACTGGCCTATAAAATTATTCCCAGTTGCCATGGATCCAGTAGCCCAGCTGGCTCTGCAGTTGCAGGGATTATCCATGGAGCTGACGGACATTAAGTCCAAAGTTTTGTCTCCCTCGGAGCAAACCAGATTTGAACCTAAAGTAGCTCTCCCGGACAGGTTCACTGGTGGGCGAGACAAATTTTTTACCTTCAGGGAAGCATGTAAATTGTATTTTCGGCTTCGGCCTCGATCATCAGGGAGTGAAGAGCAGAGAGTGGGAATTGTTATCTCGCTCCTACAAGGGGACCCTCAATCCTGGGCCTTCTCCCTTCCTCCGGGATCCCCGGCTCTACAGTCAGTAGATCGATTTTTTACTGCCCTGGGTTTGGTATATGATGACCCAGATCGGGTCTCTCTTGCTGAGACAAAATTACGTAAGATACAGCAGGGAGATCGTCCGGCGGAGGAATTTGCTTCTGAGTTCCGTAGATGGGCCACAGATACTCAGTGGAATGACCCAGCTCTTAGGAGCCAGTTTTGTCATGGGCTTTCTGATAAATTAAAAGACGTTTTGGCTCAGTATGAGTCTCCTCCTTCTCTGGAGGCTGCTATGGCCTTAGCTATCCGTACTGATAGACGGCTCCGGGAGAGGTGCGAGGTAACTCCGCCCCCTGTTGTTACTCCACCTACTACTAAAGTTCCTTATGTTGAGGTTCCCCTTGTCTGTTCGGAGGAGCCTATGCAGTTGGGAGGGACATCATTTCGTAGGAGGGGATTGGCGGTACGCCGCAGGACTAGAAGGTGTTTCTTCTGCGGGAAAGAGGGACATTTTGTTGGGGGATGTCCTTCCCGTGCCTTGTTGAGCAAAAAGTCGCCGGAAAACTGTTAATCCCAGGTTGTGTGGTGGACGACAACCTGGGAGTATGTATTTCGTCCGCTAGTTCTTCTCAGTTCCTTGTACCAGTGGAGGTGGTGGTTGGTACGAGAGTGGAGAGATTTTCTGTTCTTCTTGATAGTGGGTCCGGGGCTAATCTGGTTGACGCTCAGTTTGCTCAGGCTCAAGGTATGCATCTGAGTGTATTGGTCAAACCGATCCCTATATTCTCCATTGACGCCAGGCCTCTCGGCCAAGGTAGCTTTGTTCATGAGGTTCATAACATTGACCTTCGGGTAGGGGCAATACATAGGGAACTATTATCTTGTTATGTGTTGGAGGGTCTACCTACTCCTATTGTGTTGGGACTTCCTTGGTTGGTTAAACATAACCCTGAGATTAATTGGCAGTCCAGAGATATAAGCCAATGGGGGGAGTTTTGCAAAAGTAACTGCATGAACACAGTCATCAGTGCGGTCGTGCCTAGTACTTTGCCTCCTTTTTTGGAGGACTTTGGGGATGTGTTCTCTGAGGAGGGGTGTCAGGAGTTGCCTCCTCATCGCGTGTATGACTGCTCTATTAATTTACTTCCTGATGCTAAGTTACCTAAAGCTAGGTTATATAACCTTTCTGGTCCTGAGAGGCAGGCTATGAAAGATTATATTTCGGAAAGTCTGGCCAAAGGGCATATTAGACCTTCATCTTCCCCAGTGGCCGCGGGGTTCTTCTTTGTGAAGAAAAAAGATGGAGGCCTACGCCCTTGCTTGGATTTCCGCGAACTTAATCGGATTACTGTTCGAGATCCGTATCCACTCCCTCTGATTCCTGATCTCTTCAATCAAATTGTTGGCGCCAAATGGTTCTCTAAATTGGATCTCAGGGGGGCGTATAATCTGATTAGGATAAAAGAGGGGGATGAGTGGAAAACGGCGTTTAACACGCCGGAGGGACATTATGAGAACCTAGTCATGCCTTTTGGTCTGACGACTGCACCAGCAGTATTCCAACATTTTGTTAATGACATTTTTCGTCATCTGGTGGGGCTGTTTGTGGTCGTATATTTGGATGACATTTTAATTTACTCACCAGATCTTGTGTCTCACCAGGAGCATGTGAGACAGGTGTTGCAGATCTTGCGAGACAATAAACTATACGCCAAACTGGAAAAGTGTGTATTCGCCGTACAGAAACTTCAGTTTTTGGGTTTCTTGGTGTCAGCCTCCGGTTTCCGTATGGACCCTGAAAAGGTGAGAGCAGTGCTTGAATGGGATCAGCCAGAGGATCTTAAGGCTCTGCAGCGTTTTCTGGGGTTTGCTAACTACTACCGGAAATTTATTTGTAATTTCTCATCTGTTGTCAAACCTCTCACTGACATGACAAGAAAAGGGACGGATTTTTCTAAATGGTCGGACAAAGCTTGCCAAGCTTTTTCCTCTTTGAAAAAATGTTTTGCTTCGGCACCCGTTCTCATCCAACCAGATGCATCACAGGCGTTCGTTGTGGAGGTGGACGCGTCTGACGTAGGGGTGGGTGCAATATTGTCCCAGGGTCCGTCCCCTGGTAAATGGCATCCGTGCGCTTTCTTTTCTAAAAAATTGTCGTCCGCCGAAAGGAATTATGATATCGGCAATAGGGAACTTTTGGCCATTAAGTTGGCTTTTGAAGAATGGCGTCACTTTTTGGAGGGGGCAGTCCACCCGGTCACCATCATTACTGATCACAAGAACCTGCTGTATTTGGAATCTGCTAAGCGTCTGAATTCCAGACAAGCTCGATGGTCGTTGTTTTTTACCAGGTTTAATTTTGTTGTCACTTATCACCCTGGATCTAAGAATGTTAAGGCGGATGCCTTGTCTCGCAGTTTCCCAGGGGCCGGGAAAATGGATGACCCGATTCCTATCCTTCAGGAGGGGGTGGTAGTGTCGGCTGTATGTTCTGAGCTTGAGGAGGAGGTGTTAGAGGCTCAGGGGGATGCCCCTGCAGGACCTCCAGGGAGACTTTGTCCCAAATCAGTTGAGACAAAAGGTTATTGAGGCACATCATAATTCTGCTTTAGCAGGACATCCAGGGAGTAAGGCTACTTTAGATCTCCTTTCTCGCCGGTTTTGGTGGCCTAACGTTAATAAAGATGTTTTAACTTTTGTCGCGTCCTGTGGGGTTTGTGCTCGCTCTAAGACCCCTCATACCCGTCCGTCTGGGACCCTCTTACCCTTGAAACTTCCGGAGCGTCCATGGACTCATTTGTCTATGGACTTCATCACGGACCTTCCTCAGTCGTCAGGGAAGACTGTCATACTGGTGGTTGTTGACAGGTTCAGTAAGATGGCACATTTCATTGCTCTTCCTGCCCTCCCTAATGCTAAAACTCTGGCGCAGGTGTTCATTGGGGAGATTGTGAGACTTCATGGGTTGCCTTCTGATGTGGTGTCAGATAGGGGGTCTCAGTTTGTGTCCAAGTTTTGGAGGGCATTTTGTTTACGTCGGGGGATGCAATTGTCATTTTCCTCGGCTTTTCATCCGCAGACCAATGGTCAGACAGAGCGTCTGAATCAAAGCCTAGAGACATATCTTCGGTGTTTTGTCTCAGAGAACCAGGAGGACTGGTCTTCTTTCTTGCCTCTGGCAGAGTTCGCTCTTATCAATAGGCGGAGCGAGTCCACTGGTAAGTCCCCATTTTTTGGGGCATATGGTTTTCATCCCCAGTTTTGTACATTCAATGGGGGGGGCCCTTCTGGGGTTCCTGAGGAGGAGCGTTTCTCGTCGTCACTTGCTTCAGTGTGGAGAGGTGTATTGAATAATCTGAGTGCTATGGGGAACCGTTATAAACGTATGGCTGATAGGAGGAGAGTTTCTGGTCCAGATCTTAATGTGAACGATCTGGTATGGTTGTCTACCAGGAATATAAAACTTAAAGTTCCCTCCTGGAAGCTGGGCCCCAGATTCATCGGGCTGTACAGGATCAGTTCCATAATTAATCCTGTGGCATTTCGTCTGGACCTCCCTCCTACGTTTAAAATTCATAATGTGTTCCACAAGTCATTACTTAAGAGGTACGTGGCACCAGTCATACCATCACCTCTACCTCCTCCTCCAGTGGTGGTCAATGGTAACTTGGAGTTTCAAGTGTCAAAGATCATTGACTCACGTCTGAATCGCCGGTCCCTTCAGTACTTGGTGCATTGGAAGGGGTATGGTCCAGAGGAGAGGACGTGGGTTCCTGCGTCTGACATTAACGCAGATCGTTTGGTGCGGACCTTCCACAGAACTCACCCGGGCAAACCTGGCCCTGAGGGTCCGGAGGCCCCTCGTAGAAGGGGGGGTACTGTCATGTGTGCATCGCCACGAAGATCGTCGCGGTTGCACATTCTGACTTCTCACAGCTGAGTTGCTGTTTCTTTGTGTTTGGCAGTTAGGGAGTTAATTCTGTCTGTGCTCAGTTCTGGGACTGGGTGCAGTTTCTTCCGGCTGCAATTAATTATTTGTTGATTGGTTTCCTTTAAATCTCTGGTTGTCTGTGTTGGGAGTTGCCAGTGAAATTCTTCATGCAGACCACAGATAGGATTGTATCTGTATAGACTTAAGTTAAAGAGCTCCTTAGTTGTTTTAAGCTCACCTTGTTTAGAGTTTAATATCCCAGATCATTTATGTTCCTTCTGTGTTTGAGTGTGTATGCAAGTCTGTGTTTTCTCCAGTATGTCTTATATGTCTAATCTGTGTATTTAGCAGAGATCAGCCCATATCCCTTTGGTGGTAATCAGAATCCTTCTTAGGACTGATTACAGGGTTCAGGGACTGATAGGAGACAGGGTTAGGCTGGAGACTTGGACCTCTGAACCATTATCAGTACCTCCAAGGTGAGGGATTAGTTAGGACCCCAGTTTAGGGTCAGGTTAGACCCCCGGTCCTCCTCTTTCCTGTGACAGTGTATCAAGTCCTCAAGATTAACCCTGAGTTCAACGGATATCGTGTCAGGTAAATCTATTCTATATTTACATGCTGATGTTGCTAATCTATATGTTGTATAGAGTGTTGTTCTTTTAAGAATAGTTTACTGACATCGTACACATATCATAAGACCGCGTGACATTGGGTCATTCCACTGAGTATCTGTGGCCCATCTACGGAACTCAGAAGAAAACTCCTCCGCCGGACGATCTCCCTGCTGTATCTTACGTAACTTCGTTTCAGCAAGGGAGACCCGATCCGGGTCATCATATACCAGACCCAGGGCAGTAAAAAATCGATCTACTGACTGAAGAGTCGGGGAGCCCGGAGGAAGAGAGAACGCCCAGGATTGAGGGTCCCCTTGTAAGAGCGAGATGACAATTCCCACCCTCTGCTCTTCACTCCCCGATGACCGAGGCCGTAGCCAAAAATATAACTTACATGCCTCCCGGAAGGTAAAAAATTTGTCCCGCCCACGAGTTAACCTGTCCGGGAGAGCAACTTTAGGTTCAGATCTGGATTGCTCCGGGGGAACAAAACCTTGGACTTAATGTCCGTCAGCTCCATGGACAAACTCTGCAACTGCAGGGCAAGCTGGGCTACTGGATCCATGGTAGCTGGGGAGAATCTTTTTAGTTTGGCCGGTGAAAATATCACGCTGTATAACAGTTATAGATAATGTCAGTAATCTATATCAAGTGGGACAACATTCAATATACCATATAAATAGGTTATATCAACATGAACATATAGTATTTGATAACATAGTATTACCTGACATAATATCCGAAGTACTGAGGATCTATACTGGATCTGTTTCACGCTGTCTCAGGCTAGAGGTGGACCGGGTCTATACTGACCCTAAACTGGGGTCCTGACTAGTCCCTCTACCTGGAGGTACTGTTAATGGTACAGAGGTCCAGGCCGCCAGCGTAACCCTATCTCCTATAAGTCCCTGACCACTGTAATCTAGTCCTTAGAAGGACCCTGATTACCACCACAGGGATATGGGCAGGTCACCGCTTAATAAACAGTAAAGACAAACGAGACAGACAGGGGATAAAGTAAATACTGTCTTGCATACAACACTTAAACACAGAGGGAACACAAAAGGTCTAGGAGATAAACTATAAGCGAGGAGAGGAGATACCACAAAGGAGCTCTTAGCTTAAGTCTTCTCAGAACCGATCCTATCTGCTGGTCTGTATGAATGCTTTCACCGGCATCTCCCAAGCAGACTGGCAGGTATATAAAGGAAGCTAATTAGTGCATAATCAAACTGCAGCCGGGCGAGGCTGGACCTAGTCTTAGCACAGAGCTTGGTAGAATTAACTCCCTCACTGCCAAACACAAAGAAACAGCAACTCAGCTGCGAGAAGTCAGAATGTGTAATCGCGACGATCTTCGTGGCGATACACCCATGACATCACCCCCCAATCCTGATGTGCATGGTCCGCTCACCCCCCAATCCTGATGTGCATGGTCCCCTCACCCCCCAATCCTGATGTGCATGGTCCCCTCACCCCCCAATCCTGATGTGCATGGTCCCCTCACCCCCCCAATCCTGATGTGCATGGTCCTCTCATCCCCCAACCCTGATGTGCATGGTCCGCTCACCCCCAATCCTGATGTGCATGGTCCGCTCATCCCCAATCCTGATGTGCATGGCCCCCTCACTCCCCCAATCCTGATATGCATGGTCCCCTCACCCCCCAATCCTGATGTGCATGGTCCCCTCATCCCCAATCCTGATGTGCATGGCCCCCTCAACCCCCAATCCTGGTATGCATGGTCCCCTCACCACTCTATCCTGATGTGCATGGTCCGCTCACCCCCCAATCCTGATGTGCATGGTCCCCTCACCCCCCAACCCTGATGTGCATGGTCCCCTCGCCCCCCAATCCTGATGTGCATGGTCCCCTCACCCCCCAACCCTGATGTGCATGGTCCCCTCACCCCCAATCCTGATGTGCATGGTCCCCTCACCCCCCAACCCTGATGTGCATGGTCCGCTCACCCCCCAACCCTGATGTGCATGGTCCGCTCACCCCCCAACCGTGATGTGCATGGTCCCCTCGCCCCACCAATCCTGATATGCATGGTCCCCTCACCCCCCAACCCTGATGTGCATGGTCCGCTCACCCCCCAATCCTGATGTGCATGGTCCGCTCACCCCGCAACCCTGATGTGCATGGTCCCCTCAACCCCCAACCCTGATGTGCATGGTCCCCTCACCCCCCAATCCTGATGTGCATGGTCCCCTCACCCCCCTATCCTGATATGCATGGTCCCCTCACCCCCCCTATCCTGATATGCATGGCCCCCTCACCGCTACTAAACTGCACAGATACCCCAAAAAAAAAAACATTTATACTCACCTTTCATCCCTGTGCTCCAGCGCTGTTCCGTTCTGCTGGACGCCGGGGGAGGAGAGCGGCGCCGGAGTACGCGTATGCCCATACCGCGCTGTCCGGCGCCATATTGCTGAAGACAAACTGTAAATGTGTCTTCAGCAAAATGGCGCCGGATAGCGCTATTGCGCATGCGCGATCCGACGCGCACTCCTGGTCTCCCGCCCCGTGAGAAGAGAAGCGCCGCGGCAACGCTCCTCCCGGTCAGGTAAGTATGTGAGTATGGCGCCGGAGATCGCTGTATGCATCCAGTACGCATACCGCGATCTCCGGCACCATACAGAGTACTCACCGCTCTGGATGCCTCACTCTGTCTGGAGCCAGACTGCGCAGGCGTGTCGCGCTTGCGCAGTCTATAAAGGCTTCAGACAGAGTGACGCTCCCAGCGTTATATTATAGATAATATATACCTGACAGGAGCCCGTACAGTCTATATCTACAATAATATATACCTGACAGGAGCCCGTACAGTCTATATCTACAGTAATATATACCTGACAGGAGACCATACAGTCTATATCTACAGTAATATATACCTGACAGGAGCCTGTACAGTCTATATCTACAGTAATATATACCTGACAGGAGCCCATACAGTCTATATCTACAGTAATATATACCTGACAGGAGCCCGTACAGTCTATTTCTACAGTAATATATACCTGACAGGAGCCCGTAGAGTCTATATCTACAGTAATATATACCTGACAGGAGCCCATACAGTCTATATCTACAGTAATATATACCTGACAGGAGCCCGTAGAGTCTATATCTACAGTAATATATACCTGACAGGAGCCCATACACTCTATATCTACAATAATATATACCTGACAGGAGCCCATACAGTCTATATCTACAGTAATATATACCTGACAGGAGCCCATACAGTCTATATCTACAGTAATATATACCTGACAGGAGCCCATACAGTCTATATCTACAGTAATATATACCTGACAGGAGCCCATACAGTCTATATCTACAGTAATATATACCTGACAGGAGCCCATACAGTCTATATCTACAGTAATATATACCTGACAGGAGCCCATACAGTCTATATCTACAGTAATATATACCTGACAGGAGCCCATACAGTCTATATCTACAGTAATATATACCTGACAGGAGCCCGTACAGTCTATATCTACAATAATATATACCTGACAGGAGCCCGTACAGTCTATATCTACAGTAATATATACCTGACAGGAGCCCATACAGTCTATATCTACAATAATATATACCTGACAGGAGCCCGTACAGTCTATATCTACAGTAATATATACCTGACAGGAGCCCATACAGTCTATATCTACAGTAATATATACCTGACAGGAGCCCGTACATTCTATATCTACAGTAATATATACCTGACAGGAGCCCGTACAGTCTATATCTACAGTAATATATACCTGACAGGAGCCCGTACATTCTATATCTACAGTAATATATACCTGACAGGAGCCCATACAGTCTATATCTACAGTAATATATACCTGACAGGAGCCCGTACAGTCTATACCTACAGTAATATATACCTGACAGGAGCCCGTACAGTCTATATCTACAGTAATATATACCTGACTGGAGCCCGTACAGTCTATATCTACAGTAATATATACCTGACAGGAGCCCATACAGTCTATATCTACAGTAATATATACCTGACAGGAGCCCATACAGTCTATATCTACAGTAATATATACCTGACAGGAGCCCGTACAGTCTATATCTACAGTAATATATACCTGACAGGAGCCCGTACAGTCTATATCTACAGTAATATATACCTGACAGGAGCCCATACAGTCTATATCTACAGTAATATATACCTGACAGGAGCCCGTACAGTCTATATCTTCAGTAATATATACCTGACAGGAGCCCGTACAGTCTATATCTACAGTAATATACACCTGACAGGAGCCCATACAGTCTATATCTACAGTAATATATACCTGACAGGAGCCCATACAGTCTATATCTACAGTAATATATACCTGACAGGAGCCCATACAGTATATATCTACAGTAATATATACCTGACAGGAGCCCGTACAGTCTATATCTACAATAATATATACCTGACAGGAGCCCGTACGGTCTATATCTACAGTAATATATACCTGACAGGAGCCCATACGGTCTATATCTACAGTAATATATACCTGACAGGAGCCCGTACAGTCTATATCTACAATAATATATACCTGACAGGAGCCCATACAGTCTATATCTACAGTAATATATATCTGACAGGAGCCCATACAGTCTATCTACAGTAATATATACCTGACAGGAGCCCGTACAGTCTATATCTACAGTAATATATATCTGACAGGAGCCCGTACAGTCTATATCTACAGTAATATATACCTGACAGGAGCCCATACAGTCTATACAGTAAAATATACCTGATAGGAGCCCATACAGTCTATATCTACAGTAATATATACCTGACAGGAGCCTGTACAGTCTATATCTACAGTAATATATACCTGACAGGAGCCCATACAGTCTATATCTACAGTAAAATATACCTGACAGGAGCCCATACAGTCTATATCTACAGTAAAATATACCTTAATATCAACAACAAAAGCCCAAAATAATTAACTGCAAAAACTAAGCAATATCAATAACACAAGAATGAATAGTATAAATTGCAAATGTAAAAAGAATTTTATTACAAATTTGATAAAAACACATATATAGTACGGTGTAAACAACAATGATTAGGGAAATCTGCTGAATCCAAAACGGGGAGCAAAAATAGCACGTGGTCCCTTTAAATATCTGTGCTAATGATACGCATTGACTACATATGGGAGTAAAAGACTTCCCGTAATGCACATAAGATTCAATAGCAATGGAACATGCTTACAATATCAGCGGTCCATAAAAGAACCAGAAAGATCAATTGGCAATGCTATTACATAGTGACTAAAGCAGAGTACTCAGGACACTGACATGACATGTGTTGTTCACTAGCTGCCCCGTCGCCCCAACGCACGTTTCGCTTCTTCGTCAGGAGGCGTGCCTTGGGGAGAGGGGATTGCGTTTTTAAACAGGAATTCACCAATCGGAAAGACCGAGGCTTAATAGAAATGAATGGGCTTCAAGAACAGCTGTGCGGATACCAGACTACATCCTGCTATAGAACGGCGCATGCTCCGGTGACGTCATCCTTCATAAACAGGAAGTGAGCTCGCGGACGTGGGACAGGAGCGTCAGCGGCCGTCATGGAGACGGCGCCTGCGCCCCAATCCTCATATGTCCGCTTACTCAGCTATCCGAAGGTGAGTATCACCAGGCATGCGCACTGGCAGGAGGGCCAGCACATTGTAAGTATATCATTCAATTTAACATTTCCAGTTCTAGTGAAGGACTTATGTTAGTAGCAAAACAAGACACATATATTGACAATAAAGATAATAGTGCATGAGATGTGTGTAAACTTAAATCTATATTATGTGGACGTAAGTATCCTCATTACCCATATAACATGGATGGAGTTACAATCATGGTCTGATGTTTCAATAAAACCAGCTGACAAAGGCGGCAATTTGGTAATTTGGCCAAATACGATGTATGAGAAACAGGCAATGAAGTTACTCTCTGATAAGGCTTGTTATAAAAAACTTCCATTCAATCCTCTGATGTCAATGGCCAGTCTATTTTGAAGAGTCAGTCTTTTGTTTTGTGCCCCATCGTATGCCAACCTGTTCCTTGGGGCTTGGGAGCGATCAATTTTCTCCATGACGGCTGCTGACGCTCCTGTCCCACGTCCGCGAGCTCACTTCCTGTTTATGAGGGATGACGTCACCGGAGCATGCGCCGTTCTATAGCAGGATGTAGTCTGGTATCCGCACAGCTGTTCTTGAAGCCCATTCATTTCTATTAAGCCTCGGTCTTTCCGATTGGTGAATTCCTGTTTAAAAACGCAATCCCCTCTCCCCAAGGCACGCCTCCTGACGAAGAAGCGAAACGTGCGTTGGGGCGACGGGCAGCTAGTGAACAACACATGTCATGTCAGTGTCCTGAGTACTCTGCTTTAGTCACTATGTATTAGCAATGCCAATTGATCTTTCTGGTTCTTTTATGGACCGCTGATATTGTAAGCATGTTCCATTGCTATTGAATCTTATGTGCATTACGGGAAGTCTTTTACTCCCATATGTAGTCAATGCGTATCATTAGCACAGATATTTAAAGGTGTCGGGGTCGTAACGACAAACCACTCATCCTCCAGTCACTCCAAATTGGACTAAGAGCACGGGTCGACCGAGAATGAATCAGGCAATACGCTGGTTCAGACTTCAGAACATGCTCTAGAAAACGGTGCTATCAGGCGACCATCTTCAGCAAATACTGAACTTTTTATTCACGTACATAAGATTACATACACAGAATATTGGGGTGGAGTAAAGGCGGGATTGAGGAGAAAGAGATATGCTGAACATATCCATATATGTACACGTCCAGCATCTGGTCATTCTAATTGGTCCTTAGATCTTCTTCTAAGTCCTCCTTGATCATGTTGTCATCTTTAGTTTCATTTCTTGAAGAAAGATTCTATTGTTCTCGTGTATCATGTGGTTCCTCCATTCTCCAAAGGTGGGGTCATTTCAGTGGATCCAGTTCAAGTTAGTGTAATACAGTGATAGGACACAAGATGGAGACAGACACCAGCAGATACTAACATTATCTTAAAATAAGTTTCAATCTGATGAAGAGACCTGAGTAGTCTCGAAAGCTTGCAATTCGTTACCATCTTTTCAGTTAACCATTAAAAGGTATCAACCACTGAGGACTCTCAAGTATAAATATCTTTCAATCTGAATAATACTCATTTAAGGGAAACTTTGTGTTTATCTTGACATATCAAAATAACAAGACATATATACACACTATGAATATAAAAGTATAGTAGAAAATTATATTTTACCTTGACAATCCCCCCTAAACACTAAGTTTTCCCTTAATATATGTGACCTTCGAGACTGTCCATGTGTGGGGACAGGGGTAATGGATTTCTTCGCTTGGTCATTTTAGAAACTGGCCCCTTATGGACCGCCCCCAAACAACCAAGTCCCTACCAAAACCTGGAGTTCTCCCACTATCCCTAAACTAAATCTCTTATTTCCATTTGTATTTTGTTATAGGGGGTTTTATCAGGTTTATCCTGCGGAGTATATTTCTCCATATCACCCTTATCAGTGTCATATAATAGGGACACAACTTCCTAATGAAGGAAAGTACCTGAGGAGGCGGCTGCATTGGTCACAGCTTTCCTATACATAGATATCGCACAACATAGAATTATCAATCCTAGTACCAAAAAGTCCTGTTACCACTAAGCAGGCTTGTTGGAGAAATTCTTTAAGTCCTCCAAGCCATCTTAAGAAGAAAGAGGTATCTACTCCTGCATTGGCCTTTATTTCCTCAGCCAGATTTTTAATCTTTGTAAGGGCCACTATAGTTTTACCATTGACTCCAGAATTCTGAGGAATATAAGTACAACATTTTTCCCCTATCATCCCACAGACTCCACCTTTTTCAGCTAGAATCATGTCAATGGCCAGTCTATTTTGAAGAGTCAGTCTTTTGTTTTGGGCCCAGTTTCTCAACTATACCCTGGAAAGCATCTTGACTAAAATTGATAAATCTTTGCTCAGTGTAGTATATATATTTTATCCAATCTACATTGTAATTGATCTGCACAGTTGGGATGAGAGAACGGAAACCCGCCAGGATCTGATTCTGAGCTTTGTATTCGTCTGGGACCCCCCTAGGAACACATATGGAATCCATATAAACTTTGGGATCCTCAGCATAACCGGTGTGCAGCTGACCCAGACTCCTTTTCTTTCTGGATATCAGTGGAGCTATATTCTCGGATCCAGACTCTTTCTCACGTGCCTTTTAATGACTACCCAGTCTCCAGGCTGCAGACTCCCAGGATCCAGGTTCGGATCTGGAAGAGAACTGAAAACATTATCATATACTTTCTTGAGTCTTTTATGCAAATCCCTTACATATGAGCTTAATACATGGTTACTTATTTCCAATGCTTGAGAAAAGAAACATCCTAAACTAGGCACTTTGCCAAATAGTACTTTATACGGAGAAAGTCCAGTTTTTCTACTTGGAGTGTACCTTACTGAGTATAGGGCTAATGGTAAACATTCAGGCCAAGATTTCCCTGTTTCAGCCATGGCCTTTTAATTTTTAACTTCAATGTCCTATTTAGTCTTTCTACTTTTCCACTGCTTTGTGGATGGTATGGGGTGTGGAAAACTTGTTGAATTCCCAGCGCTGTCAAGACTTCATTCATTATTTCACATATGAAATGTGTACCTCTGTCACTTTCGGTCACCTTTGGTACTCCATACCTGCACACCACCTCCGCAAGCAGCTTCTTTACGATTGCCGCAGCCGTAGCCTTGGCAATCGGGAAAGCCTTCGGCCAACCTGAGAATAAATCAAAAACACACCAACACGTTCTCCCATGACCCTGATTTTGGCAGCCGAATATAATCAATCTGCAGTCTCTGGAAAGAATAGAAGGGCCGAGGGGCATGTTTGGATGGTGTCTTGACTACCCTTCTCTTATTATGTGTAGCACATACCATGCATCCCTGGATCAAACCTTCTATACAGGTGGAAAAGCCTGGTGCCGCCCAATGCTTCTGCATCACGCTCATTACAGCAGTTTTGGACTGGTGGGTTGGCCCATGTAACATCTGGGCGACTTCAGGGTACAACGCTCTTGGAAGGCATCGGCGCATCCCTCTTCCCCATACCCCAGTTGCTGCATTCAGACATGCACCTTCTTTTTCCCACTTTTCTACTTCCTCCTGGCGCACCTGAGCCTGCATCTGGGCTAAGGCATCCTCCGACACAAAGGGATTTTTGGGAGCGCTTACCTGGTGCATCGTTACCCCTTGGAGTGGTCTACTGGCTGCTGTTTTTGCTGCTGCATCGGCCATTGCGTTTCCTTTACTCACCTGATCAGTGCATCGGGTATGTGCTTTAACTTTTATGACAGCTACCTCTTTTGGTAATTGTAATGCATCAATTAACTGCTGGACTGCGTCAGCATTTTTAATGGGATGTCCTGCTGCCATCAGGAATCCTCTAGACTTCCAAATTGGACCCAAAACATGAGCTATACCGAATGCTTATCTAGAATCTGTGTAGGTGTTAACAATTCTACCTTCAGCTATCTTACAGGCCTCGGTCAGAGCCTTAAATTCAGCCTCCTGGGCCGACTGATATGGGAGCATTGGTTCTGCTTTGATTACTGCATTCAGGGAGACGATGGCATACCTGGTGTGGAAGGTACCTGAGTCATCTTGGTGACGAGATCCATCTACAAAAAATTCAAAATCAGCATTAAGTCTCTCAGTTTTAAACACTGTGGGTAGGCCTGCTGTTTCCTGTGCCATAAGCTGAACACAATCATAAGGAATCTCCTCTCTTGGATCTTCTTCGAATGCGTATCTGGCCTCCCCCCTAGATCCGAGAGAGGCAACAATGTGGCAGGATTAAGTGTGGTACATCTCTGCAAAGAAACATTTGGAGGCATTAAAAGTGCACATTGCAATCGAAGATGACGTGCAGCTGAAAGATGTGCCGGCTGCACCTGGTTCAGTATGGTGTATACATCATGAGGTGTAAGTGCTGTCAGTGGATAATCAAGAACGATATCTGATGATTTGTGGAGCAATAGTCCTACAGCATGTACTGCCCGTACACAGGACGGGGTACCCCTAGTCACTGCATCTAGTCTTTCACTGAAACAGGCCACTGGCCTTTGATT
Source organism: Oophaga sylvatica (assembly GCA_033576555.1). NCBI lineage: Eukaryota > Metazoa > Chordata > Amphibia > Anura > Dendrobatidae > Oophaga > Oophaga sylvatica. The sequence continues at coordinate 28,996 of JARQOD010005345.1, forward strand.
GTCACCATGTAACTGAGTCAATACTCCTGCCGCGTGTCCCTGCTGCTAATGGGGATACAGGGTGAATAGTAGTTCATAGTTGGGGGTTCCTAGCGCTGGAGCTGCCACAATCCTGTTTTTGAGGGAATGAAAACAGTCTATACCTTCAGGAGTTAGTTTAAAAAGCACAATGGTGATACAGTCATAGAGAGGCTGCATGAGGATTGACACAGCACGAATCCACTGCCTGCAGTAGAAAATCAGTCCAAGAAATATCCTAAGAGCAGCAACATTAACAGGAATAGGAAAATTCTGTACAGCTTCTTTGCGAGCGCTGGTCAGATGTCGCGCCCCCAGTGTAATGCAATGTCCCAAAAAGATAACTGAAGATTTACAGAATTGCAGTTTATCCTTTAACGCTTACAACCTGCTTGGTACAAAAACAACATATTATAAAAATAACATTGACAAAATCAATAACTGTAAACTAAGCAGCATCCTGAGATATCTGGAACAAAAGTGTGTATATATATATATATATTGTACCAGTCAATACATAGAGGGTTAAATCTCGTAGCCGAAGGGGGAAGCTGAAGGTTGGAATTTGTACTGTCAAGGCCATTGATAAGGAACCTTACTCTTAGCTGCAGAGATGCCGAAGGTGGGGGCTAGGTTTTAACTAAAACATCCCTTGTTACCAGTTTCTGCATCTGCTGAGCAATAGCCGTTTCTTGAGCTAAACTAAGAGGATACTATCTGTTGAGGCAGAATTGCACCTGGCTTTAATTTGACCATGACTGGCTGCACCCTTAATCTGCCCACATCTGTTTTATCTGAAGCCCAGAAATCATGCGGTATCACACCTTCTAACATTGAAGGAAATTCACTTTTCCCAAATGGCCAGTCCTCTTCTGTAATTACTGAATTGTCTGCCCCCGTGTCCACTTGGAACTCAACCTCATGTCCCCCTAGTAGGTTCACCTGCACTGTGCAATTAGGAGTGGGGGGTAAGGAGACAAGGGGGTTCATGTGCAAGCTACCTCTTTTTGCCTGCGCTAAATCATGTTGTGCCCCCTGTGCTATTCTGGCTAGATCCTCTGCTTTAACTGATCTCTAATCCGGTCTACTTACTTTCAGTTTTTTTTTTTTTTTTTTTTTTCTTGTCATTTCTCTTTTTTTTTTTTTTTTATGCCATTCATATTAAACTTGCCAGAACCCTCTCATTAGTCTTGTTTTCTTTGACAAAACCCATTTCCACCCAAGTTTTTCTTAAGGGTATGCCACACTGAACAATATCGCTAACGGGATCGCTAAAAAACGTCACTATTTAGCGATCCCGTTAGCGATGTTGTTCAGTGCGGCATCTGCCAGCGACGAGCTTCCTGCTGTGATCTTGCTCGTCGCTGGAATCGTTCCGGACCCTATTTTATCGTTGGCGCTCCCGCTGGGTAAGTATATATCGCTAGTGTGGCACCTTTTCTTAGCGATTTAGCAAGACTTTTGTACCGCTAAAGTCGTTAAGAAGATCGCTAACGGCGATAGCGTCGTTAACTATATCGCTAAATGTGGCCGCACTTAGCGATATAGAAACAATCCCGCTAGCGATCGCATTAGTATGCGTCGTTATCGTGATCGCTAGCGGGATTGTTTAGTGTGGCAGTACCTTTAGAGTCCAGAAATAATCTTTTGGCTCTTTCCTGAACTCTGTCCTCTAGTGTAACTTCTTTTCTCTGCCTGTCTATCTTTCTTCTCACATACTCTGACCTTCGATTCTTACGTACTGTGTCTATTCTTAAAACCTATTCAACAAATTTGAAAACTGTTGCACTCTTTCCTGTGCATCCTCACGAATACCCGATGGGAGGGGCTGGTCAAACCACTGCGTAGTTTGTGTGTCCTCTCTCCCTCAGCCTGCAGGTTGCTTATCTGTAGAATGACCTTGGTGTACAGCAAAATACCATCTCGCTGCTGCCAGCACTTATCTCTGCTTGCTGTCACTGACTTCTGCATTCCCAGATCCGTTCCTACAAATATAACACTTGTATGTCTCATCTATCAATCTATTGTATCTAGCTTCATCTGCCAATTCTCCCTTTTTCTGTTTTCTATCCCACATCTGACCAATCATGACAGTTTTTATTCCCTGGGCGGGTGACACTAAGATAAAATATCCCTTTTCCCCTAAGTCTGGTGCGTTGATCCCTTGAAATCATTCCTATCACAGTTGAATATTTGATAGAAATCGAACTTAAAGATAACCACAGGGGTTGTAGTATTAACCCAGAAGGTGGGCATACTGGCACTACGGGAGATCAGGATATAGCTCAAAAGGATATGTATATCAGAAACTTCATGACTGCTGATTAATCTTGTCCTTCTTGCAATGGGAGGCGTGAATCCAGGTGCTCTTGCCCTCGAGCTTCGGGCAGTAGGGGTGGACAGGATCACAGTGTAGGGACCCTCAAATCTGGGCTGGAGACAGTCTCTTTTCATAAATTTTTTATGTATACAAAGTCACCAGGCGAGAAATCGTGCACCGTGTCACCTGTAAATTCTGGGAGAGAAGCAGACACTGTAGAGCGGGTGTTAGTTAACTCTTTAGACAAAGCAATCACAAATTTGCTATTTTATCATTGGTTTCAAATAATTCCTGGTGCCTAATGTCTTCTGTTTTTAACATACCAGCATGATGGAGTATTGAATGTATAATGGCTCGAAGGGTGGCCCGTGACTCATTTGAGTTTAGAGGATCATGGACTGGACCTACTGCATGGATGATGATATCAGCGGGAAGGTCCCCTGCATGGGTTGTCAGAGTCTGTCCAGGTGGCAAAGGGCCATGAGTGTATATATGAGCCATGCATTCTGCGGTGACGATGGGACCACCTGCTTGGGCTATTAATAGAGCCAGACCCCCTTTCTTGGAGCAGTTGGAGTTGACAGGACTAACTATAGCACCAACCCGATCAGGATATCACCGTACCCTATGGATAATGTCACTGGATTTCCGTTGCGGTCTGTGTAATGCTGTGAATGGCAGGGATACCAGTTTTCAAGTACACCGGGAGCTGGGGGCCTGACCGGATTTTCCGTGAACCTTACAGAGCGACTGTCCTCTCTGAGGATTTGTGAAGGAGAGGAAGGTGCCTCATCTCTGAAGTAGGGGTGGAATAGGCCCTAGGACCAGGGGTTGACAATGATGGTGGGGGAATGGAGGAGGGAAGAAAAGATACTGGTGCTGCTGGGGATAGTGGTGGCTGTTGAGGGGCCCACCCCTCTTCTCTCTCCTGATCCTCCTCCCCTTCGTTAGATCCCATAATATCACGGCGGCGGCTTCTGATCATTGTCTGAAAAACTGAAGATTTATGCATTGCAGCAATGGCCGGGTTGGGGTGTGTGAAAGGGAACAATGGTGTTGCATCTGGTGCCATATTGGGAGCTGTGGCCTGCACAGGTGCGGGCGGGGGGCTGGTAGTAGGCCCTGGTTGGTGTCAGCAAGGGATATAGGCCTGACTGGGTGTGCTTGGGTGTCTCAAGATGGCCACCGGAGGAGATGGGGTGTTGGTCATTTCCAGGTGTATTAAGATGGCCACTGGGTTTACCAAAATGGCCGCTGGGTGTGGGAGGGGCGATAGGCTGGGCATTACACCAGGGGCGACCCGCCCCACAAACACGGCAGGTCTCCGCCCAGGGCGGATTCTGTTCACAACACACATGACAGGTCCAACCTCCCTTTGTTCTGAGATCGGCACCATTATAGGGCGGTGGCTGGGGGCTTGCAGCCATTTTAGTTACATCAACAAGATCATATGCAGAGCATTTTACATATCCGAACAAAGGCTCAGCACTTTCCGAACCTCCTTATTCCATCTACCTCTTTCCAACCCTCAACTTTCAAATCATTTACTACTCTCAAATGTGCTTGGGCTTGATACAAGAGCCCCTGATCTCTCAACTTTCCCTCATTCTGTGCGACAAAGTCTTTCCACACTGAAGGCTGAAGCCTGCCTGTACTCGGCAAGCTCATTATCTTATACAAACTCCTCACTTTCTTAACAGCCTTCTTGCCTCCACGTGATTTCATCAATTCAACCACTCCCAAAGCACCACCCTCTAACTTGTGGGTTTTGTTTGATTTAAACATGCGCATCATAATATTAACAGAGTGTAATGATCTGTCGCGACTCAGACCACCGGCGTCACTCGCAGGTCACCACCCGTCACTGCAGAGTCCCCCTCAATACTGTGACAAGACAAAGAGTCCCCCTCTATTCTGTCTTTTCCCTAACTGTGGATGGTGACGTTACAGCGCAGTACACCGTGACACTCTACACAGCACAGAGTCCCCCTCCATATGCTGACACCTGGGCTTCTCCTAATGAGACTTCCCGGGTTAGACAAAGAGTACCCCCTCCATTTGTCTGAGACAAAGAGAACCCCCTCTATTTGTCTCCTAGCAAAATTTAGGTATGCGCACACCCTCCCACAATTCTCTATAAAATACTAGAAATTTAGACACTGCCAAATAATCACGGGAGACGACTTTCTATATAAAAGTACAGTGACTGGAGGAGGAGGAACGTGGTAATTTTCACGAGAACGTGCAGGCATGCAACGTCACTCGGTCAGACTTGCTGGTTCGTGGCGTGGGATTGCCCTTGGTCTCACCACTCAACCGGTCACCCACCCAGACCCAAAAAGACAATACAGCTTAAGCCAACAATGACTGACACACAGGCAAGTGGGACGCATATAAAATATATGATCCCAACTTACCGTGTTCAACGGAGGCTGCAGTCCTCGCACTCAGTCACCGCGGGCACCACCTCAAAGTCCTCAGGACGGGTCCGGACGGGCGGCAATCCACGGCCCCACGTGTTAGGCGCCAATTGTCGGGGTCGTAACGACAAACCACTCATCCTCCAGTCACTCCAAATTGGACTAAGAGCACGGGTCGACCGAGAATGAATCAGGCAATACGCTGGTTCAGACTTCAGAACATGCTCTAGAAAACGGTGCTATCAGGCGACCATCTTCAGCAAATACTGAACTTTTTATTCACGTACATAAGATTACATACACAGAATATTGGGGTGGAGTAAAGGCGGGATTGAGGAGAAAGAGATATGCTGAACATATCCATATATGTACACGTCCAGCATCTGGTCATCCTAATTGGTCCTTAGATCTTCTTCTAAGTCCTCCTTGATCATGTTGTCATCTTTAGTTTCATTTCTTGAAGAAAGATTCTATTGTTCTCGTGTATCATGTGGTTCCTCCATTCTCCAAAGGTGGGGGTCATTTCAGTGGATCCAGTTCAAGTTAGTGTAATACAGTGATAGGACACAAGATGGAGACAGACACCAGCAGATACTAACATTATCTTAAAATAAGTTTCAATCTGATGAAGAGACCTGAGTAGTCTCGAAAGCTTGCAATTCGTTACCATCTTTTCAGTTAGCCATTAAAAGGTATCAACCACTGAGGACTCTCAAGTATAAATATCTTTCAGCTGCAGATGGAAGGAAGAGAGCCACAGTATTCATTACTGATGGGTAGGCGGAGCCCCAGATCAGGATGTCACCTCAGATCAAAAGAGTGCTGACTGGCTGGCCCCTCCAGCTCGGGCTCCTCCTACTCAGCTCCAGTCTAAGATTTGAGGTCCAGAGGATGGTCGCTGCTAATGCAGCTCCTCAGAAGATTTTATTATTTTATATTCGGACAGGAGACTTGGATCACTAGTTGGTCTAGAGGTCTCAGGGGCACCAGCGCTGCTGTACCCCAACCTCTCCCTTGGCGGATCTGTATTTACTCAAAGTCCCTGCAGAATCCTTGCCGGCCCTGGGGGATGAGGAGAGCTTCCCTGGCGGGACGCAAACCACACGTGCGGTCACTGCGTTCTTCGCCCTGGGGGGAAGCATGGGCACAGCGCCAGAAACCCCTGAGGGTCCCTGTGGCGCTTTGGCTGGTGAGTACTCCACACAAAATTTTATTATTAATGTGTGAGTGCTTTAGCGTCTGATGGCAGCGCTATTACATGTTTATCAGTGTATTTCACCAGCCTCTCCCTTGGCGGATCTGTAACTACATAATGGTCCCTGCAGAATCCTTGCCGGCCCTGGGGGATGAGGAGAGTTTCCCTGGCGGGGCGCAAACCACACGCTGGGTCACTGCGCTTCCCGCCCTGGGGGGAAGCATGGGCATAGCGCCAGAAACCCCTGAGGGTCCCTGTGGCGCTGAGCTGATGAGTTTTCCACACAATTTTTATTATAATAATGTGTGAGTGCTTCAGCACTGCGGTGACAGCGCTACTACTTGTATGTCAGTATGCTTCAGCGCTGCTGTGACAGCGCTGTTACATTGTAGATGTGGTGATCTTTTGTCCGCAGGCAGATAGCTGCAGGACAGAGAGGGAGCAGGAGCGGGGGAGTTCGCGCTCAATATTTGAGCTAGCAGGGGGCGTGGCCTATCTATTCCCGGTCTTTTGAGCAGGAAGACGCGCGCTCTGGCGTTTCTCCTGCGACTCCCTCACTGTGGCGGCCATTACACAGGCTCCTGGGCTCCTCAGACCGCTCCTCTCCTCATAAGACACCACGGCCAGCTGGGTGAGTGCTGATTCCTCACCCCGCAGCGCAGCGATCGCTATCCTGCAGCTGCAGTCTCATTAGAGACATAAAATTGGCTGGGGCTCACAAACATATATACTGTGGTGAGTTTGCAATATTAACCCTTCTGAGGGTTATTTCTACCAGCAAAATTTTTTGACTGAATACGCTGGGGTAACCCTGCCTGGTGGAGCGTTAACCCTTCAGCATATAAAAAAAAAAGAAAAACCGCATAGTTTTTGCTGGTATTACCGCTTTGACCTGTTCATACAGGTGAGACATGTCTGAACAGAGTTCAGATGCCGCGGACCACGTCCCAATGCCATTGCGGCAATCAGATACGCAGACCTCCACAGCGTCTAGCGCTGCGGTCGACAGCGGTGAAAAATTGGATGATATCGCTCGATCGATCAACAACTTGTCTGACCTTTTAGGTCAATATGTGTCTGCTAATTCCTCTCAGAGGAAGCGACGCAGGCCGTTACCGGCCTCTACACGGAGCGAGTCAGACGTATCTGATATTGGGCAGAGTTCCCCTTTAAATTCGGATGGAGAAATATCCGATTCAGATGCGGACGAGCCGCAGGGGCGTTCCTCTATGGCGAAGCGTACGGAGGCATTAATTGAAGCCATGAGAGATATATTACAGTTACCGGAGGAGGTAACTAGTCGTCCTGGTAAATCAGCACGCATGTTCCAGGAGTCCCGTGCTTCGCGTACAACATTGCCAGCTCTGGATGAGCTTAATAGTGTAATAGAGGAGGAACGTCTATGTCCAGATAAGCGTTTTCATGGAACGCATTTCTTGGATACACTTTATCCTTGCTCTGCGGAGTTAAAGGCTAATTGGACTTCTGCTCCTGAGGTGGATGTGTCTTTATCTCAGCTTAGTAAATCCTCACTACTCCCTATTAAGGGAAAAGCGAGCTTACAGGAGCCTTTGGATAGAAAAACAGAATTGGCGGCAAAAGCAAGCTATGAGGCTGCGGGTCATGGATTCCGAGCAGTGCTAGGATCCATGTGTGCTGCTAGAGCTTCTCTAGGCTGGTTGGCACGTCTGAAGACGGAGTTGCACAATGAATCTCCGTTATCTGAGATACGGGAAACTTGTGAATGGTTAGAAACGGCAGCCTGTTATATATTTGATGCCGGTCTGGATACGGCATCTCTGCTGGCCAAAGCGCAAGCTTCAGCGGTCACAGTCAGAAGAGCTTTATGGCTCAGACAGTGGGCCGGGGACGCAGTTTCCAAACAAGGGTTGTTGGCCTTACCTTACAAGGGTGGCCATCTTTTTGGATCCGACCTCACAGAGCTGATTTCCAAGGCTAAGGCGAAGGAATCAGCATTACCACAGCGTAGGGCCATGGCCTCGGTGTCCAGTAAGCCTGGTGTCTATAGTGGTCGGCGGTCTTTTCGGGGCCGAGGACGATCTAGTCACTCCTCGTGGGGATCGGGTCGTCCTTCCTTCTCAGGAAAGAAATCCTCTCAGAAAACTCGTACTCCCTGGAAGCAGAGTTTCCGCCAGGACAAGCGGGAACTTGACAAGAAGCCCGCAAAGTCTAATTGACGCCAGGGGTCCACTCGAGGATTCTCGAGTGGGGGGTCGCCTGCTTCTTTTCAAGGCGACTTGGATGGCTCGCGTTCCAGATTCCTGGGCAACGCGGATTGTGTCGGCAGGCTATTTCATAGAGTTTGCTTCTCGACCCCCAAATGTTTTTTGTCAGTCTCGCGTTCCGTCGGAACCCGAGCTTGTTGTCGCTCTACAGCGAGAGGTCGAATCTCTGCTACAAAAGGGTGTAGTGATACCGGTTCCGTCAGAGGACCGAGGGAAAGGTTTTTATTCCAACCTTTTTATAGTTCCCAAAAAGGAGAACAAATTTCGCCCGATTCTGGATCTCAAGCGATTAAACCGGCATGTCCATGCCCGGAAATTTCGCATGGAGTCGCTTCGCTCCGTTGTGGCAGCTCTGTCACAGAACGATTTTCTGGTGTCAATCGACATTCGCGACGCCTATTTGCATATTCCCATCGGAAAGGCTCATCAGCGCTTTCTTCGATTTGCCATAGGTCAGAATCATTACCAGTTCGTGGCTCTGCCGTTCGGCTTAGCCTCAGCGCCAAGGGTCTTTACAAAAATTCTGGCGCCCCTCATGGCAATCCTTCGAAGACAGGGGATTACGATTCTCCCTTATCTGGACGATCTTTTGATCGTGGCTTCCTCGGAGGAGGAGGCGTTGACGGCTCGGGATTTGTCTCTTCAGTTTCTGAAGGACTTCGGTTGGCTGGTCAATTGGGAGAAGTCGTCCCTGGAACCATCGAGGACAATCCTCTTTTTGGGAATGCATCTCGACACGTTTCGGTCGGTAGTTTCCCTACCACCAGACAAACAGTCATGTCTTCTTCGACATGTACAGATTATGAGATCCTCAACGGCAATGTCTCTACGGAAGTGTATGCGTCTTCTGGGACTGATGGTGGCGTCCATGGAGGCAATTCCTTTTGCCCAGTTCCACTCCAGGACTCTCCAAAGGTTCATCTTGAGTCGATGGAATCAGTCGCAATCGCTGGATTGCAGTGTCACCATTTCTCGCGCGGTGCGGGATTCTCTAGAATGGTGGTTACGTCCAGGGGCATTCTCCCTGGGGAAGTCTTTCCTCCCTCCGAAGTGGTCAGTCATAACCACCGATGCCAGCCTGACGGGCTGGGGGGGTGTTTGGAACAATCTCTGGATTCAGGGGGTATGGTCATCGGAAGAGTCTGTTCTTCCGATCAACATCCTGGAATTGAGGGCGATTTTCCTTTGCCTCCAACATTGGACGGTCCCTTTGAGCGGTCTGCCAGTCCGAGTGCAGACAGACAATGCGACGGCTGTCGCGTATATCAATCACCAAGGTGGGACAAGGAGTTCCAGACTCATGGTAGAGGTGTCCCGAATTCTGATTTGGGCAGAGGCCAGTGTACCAGCCATTTCGGCGATTCACATTCCAGGGGTTCAGAATGTTACAGCGGACTTTCTCAGTCGCAGAAGGATGGATCCCGGGGAATGGAGCCTCCATCCGGATGTTTTTGCACTACTGTGCTCTCGCTGGGGAACCCCCAAGTGGATTTGATGGCATCCAGGTCCAATGCCAAGTTACCGACGTTCATGTCCAGGTACAAGGACCCGAAGGCGGTGGCGGTGGATGCTCTAGTGGCTCAGTGGGATCAGTTCGAGCTGATCTATGTATTCCCGCCGATATCCTTACTTCCTCTAGTACTGCGTCGGATCAGACTAGAGAGAATTCCAGCTATTTTGATAGCTCCAGACTGGCCAAGAAGGGTGTGGTTCTCGACAATAATGTCGCTGTTGGCGGCACCTCCTTTTCCACTCCCTCTTCAACCGGACTTGTTGACTCAGGGGCCCGTTTGTCATCCGGACTTGATGTCCCTGCGTTTGACGGCGTGGCTCTTGAGACCGAAATCTTGACCCGTAGAGGTTTCTCAGCCGAGGTCATTGCTACCCTTCGTGCTGCAAGATGTCCGGCTACTACTAGGATTTACCACAAAATTTGGGAAACCTTCTTTTCGTGGTGTTTGGGGTCCTCTCGGAACCCGAGAAAATTTTCCATTCCCAACCTGTTGGCTTTTCTGCAGCATGGGCTAGACAAGGGTTTGGCAGTCAGTACTCTGAAAGGTCAGATTTCTGCTCTGTCCTTATTGTTCCGGAGAACCATTGCTTCAAATAGAGACGTGCTCTCCTTTTTCCGAGGTATATCTCGTAAGTTTCCGCCGCGGAAGGCACCCGTGTCTCCTTGGCGGCTCAACCTTGTTTTGGAGGCTCTTCAGTATAAACCTTTTGAGCCTATGGTTTCTGCTAGCCTTTCTTTACTTTCTTGGAAGGTGGCTTTCCTTGTTGCAGTCACTTCCTTGAGGAGAGTTTCTGAGTTGGCAGCTCTTTCTTGTTCGCCTCCTTTTCTGGAGTTTTTTCCGGATTGTGTAGTGCTTCGCACTCGGGGTGATTTTTTGCCTAAAGTGGTGTCACAATTTCATGTTAACCAGGATATTGTGTTGCCTTCACTCTGTCCGGATCCGAAGAATGCGAAAGAGCGAGATTTACACACATTGGATTTAGTGCGGGCCTTGAAGTTTTATCTATCTATTACTCAAGGTTTTCGTAAGACGGACTCCCTGTTTGTGGTTCCAGCAGGTCGTCGGCGTGGTCAACGAGCTTCCAAGGATTCTATAGCTCGTTGGATCCGGTCAGCTATTTTGGAAGCTTACCGTCTTCGGGGTGAATCTTGCCCGATTAAGATTCGAGCCCATTCTACGAGAGCTGTGGCCTCATCGTGGGCTTTTCATCAAGGTGCCTCGGCAGTGCAGCTCTGCCGAGCGGCAACTTGGCGCTCTGTCCACACGTTTACAAAGTTTTATAAAGTGGACGTCAGTGCTTCCGCTGATGCAGCCCTCGGACGTAGGGTCCTGCAGGCAGCTGTAGTTTAAAGTTCTGGATGAACTTGTGTTTAGCGCTGGTTGCGCTTTGTTGTTAAGGTTGTTGGGTTTCTGCCTTTTGTTGGTTTCTCCCACCCTTATTTTTGAACTGCTTTGGGACGTCCCATCAGTAATGAATACTGTGGCTCTCTTCCTTCCATCTGCAGCTGAAACACGGATTTTGGTAAGAACTTACCTGTAAAATCCTTTTCAGCGAAGGAAGGAAGAGAGACACAGCACCCTCCCAAGGCAGAAGTGTGTTGATGTTTTCAGATGCAGCGCGACCCTTATCTGATAGCGATTATCTGGGCTGAGGTCAGCGCGCTAAGGCTCTGTTCCAGCATCGCCAGCTCATCGCAGTAGTCAGGTTCCGTGAGTAGTACCTGGAACTCTGTGGTTTTTGGCTTTCTTTGCATGCATAACCTGTATCCTTGTGTTTTTTCTCTGAAGTTCCTTCAGAAGGGGTTATGTTGCTCCGCTGGTGATCTTGGCTCTTTTCCTAAAAGCTTTGGTACGACTGGAGCTGAGTAGGAGGAGCCCGAGCTGGAGGGGCCAGCCAGTCAGCACTCTTTTGATCTGAGGTGACATCCTGATCTGGGGCTCCGCCTACCCATCAGTAATGAATACTGTGTCTCTCTTCCTTCCTTCGCTGAAAAGGATTTTACAGGTAAGTTCTTACCAAAATCCGTGTTTCAATCTGAATAATACTCATTTAAGGGAAACTTTGTGTTTATCTTGACATATCAAAATAACAAGACATATATGCACACTATGAATATAAAAGTATAGTAGAAAATTATATTTTACCTTGACAAAGGGACCACGTGCTATTTTTGCTCCCCGTTTTGGATTCAGCAGATTTCCCTAATCATTGTTGTTTACACCGTACTATATATGTGTTTTTATCAAATTTGTAATAAAATTCTTTTTACATTTGCAATTTATATTATTCATTCTTGTGTTATTAGTAAAATATACCTGACAGGAGCCCATACAGTCTATATCTACAGTAATATATACCTGACAGGAGCCCGTACAGTCTATATCTACAGTAATATATACCTGACAGGAGCCCGTACTGTCTATATCTACAGTAATATATACCTGACAGGAGCCCGTACAGTCTATATCTACAGTAATATATACCTGACAGGAGCCCGTACAGTCTATATCTACAGTAATATATACCTGACAGGAGCCCGTACAGTCTACAGTTAGGTCCATAAATATTTGGACAGAGACAACATTTATCTAATTTTGGTTCTAGACATTACCACAATGAATTTGAAACAAAACAAATCAGATGCAGTTGAAGTTCAGACTTTCAGCTTTCATTTGAGGGTATCCACATTAAAATTGGATGAAGGGTTTAGGAGTTTCAGCTCCTTAACATGTGCCACCCTGTTTTTAAAGGGACCAAAAGTAATTGGACAATTGACTCCAAGGCTATTTCATGGACAGGTGTGGGCAATCCCTTCATTATATCATTCTCAATTAAGCAGATAAAAGGGCTGGTGTTGATTTGAGGTGTGGTGTTTGCATTTGGAAGGTTTAGCTGTGAAGGAAACATGCGGTCAAAGGAGCTCTCCATGCAGGTGAAACAAGCTATCCTTAAGCTGCAAAAAACAGAAAAAACCCATCCGAGAAATTGCTACAACTTTAGGAGTGGCAAAATCTACAGTTTGGTACATTCTGAGAAAGAAAGAAAGCACTGGTGAACTCATCAATGCAAAAAGACCTGGGCACCCACGGAAGACAACAGTGGTGGATGATCGCAGAATACTCTCCATGGTGAAGAGAAACCCCTTCACAACAGCCAACCAAGTGAACAACACTCTCCAGGAGGTAGGCGTATCAATATCAAAATCTACCATAAAGAGAAGACTGCATGAAATTAAATACAGAGGGTTCACTGCACGGTGCAAGCCACTCATAAGAATCAAGAATAAAAAGGCTAGGCTGGACTTTGCTAAAAAACATCTAAAAAAGCCAGCACAGTTCTGGAAGAACATTCTTTGGACAGATGAAACCAAGATCAACCTCTACTAGAATGATGGAAAGAGAAAAGTATGGCGAAGGCGTGGTACAGCTCATGATCCAAAGCATACCACATCATCTGTAAAACATGGCGGAAGCAGTGTGATGGCTTGGGCATGCATGGCTGCCAGTGGCACTGGGTCACTAGTGTTTATTGATGATGTGACACAGGACAGAAACAGCCGAATGAATTCTGAGGTATTCAGAGCCATACTGTGTGCTCAGATCCAGCCAAATGCAGCCAAACTGATTGGTCGTCGTTTCATACTACAGATGGACAATGACCCAAAACATAAAGCCAAAGCAACCCAGGAGTTTATTAAAGCAAAGAAGTGGAATATTCTTGAATGGCCAAGTCAGTCACCTGATCTCAACCCAATTGAACATGCATTTCACTTGTTAAAGACTAAACTTCAGACAGAAAGGCCCACAAACAAACAACAACTGAAAACAACCGCGGTGAAGGCCTGGCAGAGCATCAAAAAGAAGGAAACACAGTGTCTGGTGATGTCCATGAGTTCAAGACTTCAGGCAGTCATTGCTAACAAAGGGTTTTCAACCAAGTACTAGAAATGAACATTTTATTTACAATTATTTAATCTGTCCAATTACTTTTGGTCCCTTTAAAAACAGGGTGGCACATGTTAAGGAGCTGAAACTCCTAAACCCTTCATCCAATTTTAATGTGGATACCCTCAAATGAAAGCTGAAAGTCTGAACTTCAACTGCATCTGATTTGTTTTGCTTCAAATTCATTGTGGTAATGTCTAGAACCAAAATTAGATAAATGTTGTCTCTGTCCAAATATTTATGGACCTAACTGTATATCTACAGTAAAATATACCTGATAGGAGCCCATACAGTCTTTATCTACAGTAAAATATACCTGACAGGAGCCCGTTAGAGTCTATATCTACAGTAATATATACCTGACAGGAGCCCGTACAGTCTATATCTACAGTATTATATACCTGACAGGAGCCCATACAGTCTATATCTACAGTAATATATACCTGACAGGAGCCCATACAGTCTATATCTACAGTAATATATACCTGACAGGAGCCCGTACAGTCTATATCTACAGTAATATATACCTGACAGGAGCCCGTACTGTCTATATCTACAGTAATATATACCTGACAGGAGCCCGTACAGTCTATATCTACAGTAATATATACCTGACAGGAGCCCGTACAGTCTATATCTACAGTATTATATACCTGACAGGAGCCCATACAGTCTATATCTACAGTAATATATACCTGACAGGAGCCCATACAGTCTATATCTACAGTAATATATACCTGACAGGAGCCCGTACAGTCTATATCTACAGTAATATATACCTGACAGGAGCCCGTACTGTCTATATCTACAGTAATATATACCTGACAGGAGCCCGTACAGTCTATATCTACAGTAATATATACCTGACAGGAGCCCGTACAGTCTATATCTACAGTAATATATACCTGACAGGAGCCCGTACTGTCTATATCTACAGTAATATATACCTGACAGGAGCCCATACAGTCTATATCTACAGTAATATATACCTGACAGGAGCCCGTACAGTCTATATCTACAGTAATATATACCTGACAGGAGCCCGTACAGTCTATATCTACAGTAATATATACCTGACAGGAGCCCGTACAGTCTATATCTACAGTAATATTTTACCTGACAGGAGCCCGTACAGTTTATATCTACAGTAATATATACCTGACAGGAGCCCGTACAGTCTATATCTACAATAATATATACCTGACAGGAGCCCATACAGTCTATATCTACAGTAATATATACCTGACAGGAGCCCGTACAGTCTATATCTACAGTAATATATACCTGACAGGAGCCCGTACTGTCTATATCTACAGTAATATATACCTGACAGGAGCCCGTACAGTCTGTATCTACAGTAATATATACCTGACAGGAGCCCGTACAGTCTGTATCTACAGTAATATATACCTGACAGGAGCCCATACAGTCTGTATCTACAATAATATATACCTGACAGGAGCCCGTACAGTCTATATCTACATTAATATATATCTGACAGGAGCCAGTACAGTCTATATCTACAGTAATATATACTTGACAGGAGCCCGTACAGTCTATATCTACAGTAATATATACCTGACAGGAGCCCATACAGTCTGTATCTACAATAATATATACCTGACAGGAGCCCGTACAGTCTATATCTACATTAATATATATCTGACAGGAGCCCGTACACTCTATATCTACAGTAATATATACCTGACAGGAGCCCATACAGTCTATATCTACAGTAATATATACCTGACAGGAGCCCGTACAGTCTATATCTACAGTAATATATACCTGACAGGAGCCCATACAGTCTATATCTACAGTAATATATACCTGACAGGAGCCCATACAGTCTATATCTACAGTAATATATACCTGACAGGAGTCCGTACAGTCTATACAGTAATATATACCTGACAGGAGCCCATACAGTCTATATCTACAATAATATATACCTGACAGGAGCCCTACAGTCTATATCTACAGTAATATATACCTGACAGGAGCCCGTACAGTCTATATCTACAATAATATATACCTGACAGGAGCCCGTACAGTCTATATCTACAGTAATATATACCTGACAGGAGCCCGAACAGTCTATATCTACAATAGTATACACCTGACAGGAGCCCGTACAGTCTATACAGTAATATATACCTGACAGGAGCCCGTACAGTCTATATCTACAGTAATATATACCTGACAGGAGCCCGTACAGTGTATATCTACAGTAATATATACCTGACCGGAGCCCATACAGTCTATATCTACAGTAATATATACCTGACAGGAGCCCATACAGTCTATATCTACAGTAATATATACCTGACAGGAGCCCATACAGTCTATATCTACAGTAATATATACCTGACAGGAGCCCATACAGTCAAATTCAAATTCAAAGAAGCTTTATTGGCAGGACTAAATACACATTAGTTTTGCCAAAGCAAGTGTACAAAAGGGGAATAGGGATAGGGATGTTGGGTAGGGGCAGATCCAGGGTGGGGGCTATGGAAGTCCATGGCATAGGGAGGGGTGATGGGGGCGCAGGTCCAGGGTGGGGGCTATAAAAGTCCATGAGATAGGGAGGGATGATGGGGACAGATCCGGGGTGGGGGCTATAGAAGTCCATGGCATATCATAGTTCTCTTTCTCGCAGTCTATGACATTCGCTCACATACCGCTCTGCTATCTCCGCTGCTCTCTCTTCTTCCCCCAGCAAGATATATGTTTTCTCTTCCTCCTTCATGGTGATGAAATTCGGGAAGAGATGTGAGAGTCTCCTGAAGTGAGTGTCCCTCACTGCTGAGTATTTGGAGCAGTGTAGCAGGAAGTGGGTTTCGTCCTCTATGGCCTCCTGGTCACAGTGTTGGCATAGTCTTTCCTCCCTGGGCTTGTAGCTCTGCCTGTGTCGGCCGGATTCGATGGCCAGACTGTGGGCGCTGAGTCTATACCGGCTCAGGATCTGGCGGTCTCTGGGGTCCGGGAGTTTCTCCAGGTATGGGGCCAGACTGTAGTCTCTCTGTAGACTCCGGTACATGGTCAGTTTCTGGGAGCTGATGATGTCGTTCTTCCAGTCACTGACATACCTCTCCTGGCCTTCGTCTATCATCTTCCTGATTTCGGCTTTTGTCAGGTTGTTGTGATTGGTGTTTTGGTCAGGTTGGGTTTGGGTGAGCTGTTCCGAGGGTCCTAGTTTCTCTGTTTCACCTACGTGTGTTAGGGCTTTATGGTGATGGGAGCTTGGATTGCTCCTATGTAGGTGAGCCCGGAATGACAGTGCCCTCTTTAGAACCGTTAGGTGTAGAGGGAATCTGCCCAGCTCGGCTCGGCAGGCACTGTTGGAGGTGCTCCGATGGACTTGGAGAAGGTGCTTGCAGAATTCCAGGTGGAATATTTCTGTTGGGCTGGAATCCCACCTTGTCCAGTCTGGGTAGGTGTGAGGACCCCAGACTTCACTGCCATACAGGAGGATTGGGGCGATGACGGAGTCGAAGATTTTTAACCAGACCCTCACTGGTGGCTTCAGATGGTAAAGTTTCCTTCGGATGCCATAGAAGGTTTTACATGCCTTGTCTTTCAGGGTCTCTATGGCTTGTTTGAAGCTTCCTGACCGGTGAATCTCTAGGCCCAGGTAGGTATATTTGTCTGTTCCTGTAAGGGCGCAGTTGTTGAGGACAAATTAAGGGTGCTGGTCTAATTTTCTCTCTCTTCTCTGGAACATCATGATGTTGGTTTTCTTTAGGTTGACCGGTAGTGCCCAGGTGGAGCTGAATTTCTCTAAGATTTTCAGGTTGTCTTGGAGGCCTTTCTCAGTTGGTGACAGAAGCAGCAGGTCATCTGCATACAGCAGGAATTTCACCTGGGTGTCGTGGAGGGTGGGACCTGGTGCTGTCTATATCTACAGTAATATATACCTGACAGGAGCCCATACAGTCTGTATCTACAATAATATATACCTGACAGGAGCCCGTACAGTCTATATCTACAATAATATATACCTGACAGGAGCCCATACAGTCTATATCTACAGCAGACCCGGGCAAGGGGTGGCCCACGGGCCGCATCCGGCCCGCCGGCTGTCAGTGACCGGCCCGCGGAGGCGCTCCGGCAGTCTCAGGGCCCCGGCATCAGCTGGCACAATACTTACCTCTCCCGTGCCTCCGCTACCTCTCCCGTGCCTCCGCTGCTGCAGCTCCGGGCTCCACCGGCGCTTCCTCTCACAGCCGGCCGCTGAATGACGTCATCATTCAGCGGCCGGCTGTGTCAGAGAGCGGGGACGCTGGACAGGTAAGACGTGTCTCTGTGTGTGTCTGTGTCTATGTAGTGCGGTGCTTTGTGTGTGTGTGTGTGTATGTATGTGAGAGAGTGCTTATGTGCTGTCTGTGTGTGATGATGGGCAGGCATTGCTGATAATGGGGAGGCATTGATGATGATGATGGGGAGAAGATGATGATAATGGGCAGGCATTGATGATAATGGGCAGGCATTGATGATGGGGAGAAGATGATGATGGGCAGGCATTGCTGATAATGGGGAGGCATTGATGATGATGGGGAGAAGATGATGATAATGGGCAGGCATTGATGATAATGGGCAGGCATTGATGATGGGGAGAAGATGATGATGGGCAGGCATTGCTGATAATGGGGAGGCATTGATGATGATGGGGAGAAGATGATGATAATGGGCAGGTATTGATGATAATGGGCAGGCATTGATGATGGGGAGAAGATGATGATGATGATGGGCAGGCATTGATGATGATGGTGTCACGCGGTCTTATGATATGTGTACGATGTCCGTAAACTATTCTTAAAAGAACAACCCTCTATACAACATATAGATTAGCAACATCAGCATGTAAATATAGAATAGATTTACCTGACACGATATCCGTTAAACTCAGGATTAATCTTGAGGACTTGATACACTGTCACAGGAAAGAAGAGGACCGGGGGTCTAACCTGACCCTAAACTGGGGTCCTAACTAATCCCTCACCTTGGAGGTACTGATAATGGTTCAGAGGTCCAAGTCTCCAGCCTAACCCTGTCTCCTATCAGTCCCTGAACCCTGTAATCAGTCCTAAGAAGGATTCTGATTACCACCAAAGGGATATGGGCTGATCTCTGCTAAATACACAGATTTGAAATATAAGACAGACTGGAGAAAACACAGACTTGCATACACACTCAAACACAGAAGGAACATAAATGATCTGGGATATTAAACTCTAAGCAAGGTGAGCTTAAAACAACTAAGGAGCTCTTTAACTTAAGTCTATACAGATACAATCCTATCTGTGGTCTGCATGAAGAATTTCACTGGCAACTCCCAAACAGACAACCAGAGATTTAAAGGAAACCAATCAACAAATAATTAATTGCAGCCGGGAGAAACTGCACCCAGTCCCAGAACTGAGCACAGACAGAATTAACTCCCTAACTGCCAAACACAAAGAAACAGCAACTCAGCTGTGAGAAGTCAGAATGTGCAACCGCGACGATCTTCGTGGCGATGCACACATGACAGATGGGGAGAAGATGATGATAATGGGCAGGTATTGATGATAATGGGCAGGCATTGATGATGGGGAGAAAATGATGATGATGATGGGCAGGCATTGATGATGATGGGGAGAAGATGATGATAATGGGCAGGTATTGATGATAATGGGCAGGCATTGATGATGGGGAGAAGATGATGATGATGATGGGCAGGCATTGATGATGATGGGGAGAAGATGATGATAATGGGCAGGTATTGATGATAATGGGCAGGCATTGATGATGGGGAGAAGATGATGATGGGCAGGCATTGCTGATAATGGGGAGGCATTGATGATGATGGGGAGAAGATGATGATAATGGGCAGGCATTGATGATAATGGGCAGGCATTGATGATGGGG
>JARQOD010005346.1:0-48557 GCA_033576555.1 Oophaga sylvatica
AAAAAACAAAGCGAAAAAGGTTGGGAGCGAGAGCAAGCCCAAAATTTCTCAAAATTCCCTTTCCACAGACAAAGTAGCCACCAAAGACCGACTGACCAAGTCTCTGGTACCAAAAATTCCGGGATACCGTCAACGCGGAACAATGAATCTCAGACATCCACTCTTTTTCCAACCGGTCGGGACAAACAATTTCCCATAGGGCAGAGCTGGGTTTATCATCCTGACACCCTTCCAGAGCCAGTCTCAAATTGGGCGAGATGGCGGAAAGAACTACACCCTCTTTCAAAATAACAGCAGATCAGATAACTCAGGAGATCCGCAAGGAAACTCCTCGAAGGGCATCCGCCTTAACATTCTTGTGCCGGGAAGAAAGGAAACCACAAAATTAAAACGTGTGAAAAACAAGGCCCACCTGGCCTGTCTAGGATTAAGTCACTTGGCTGATTCCAGATAAACCAATTCTTATGGTTCCTGAGGACCACCACCTGATGTTTGGCTCCCTCCACCAATTCTCCACTCTTCAAAAGCCCACTTCATGGCCAATAACTCCCGATTACCCACTCATAATTACGTTCAGTTGGAGAAAATTTTTCGAGAAAAAAGGCACAAGAGTTACTTTGAGGTCTCAGGATCTCTTTGGGACAAAACGGCACCTGCCCCAATTTTAGAGGCATCAACCTCCACCTGAAATGGCAGAAAAACATCAGGCTGCCGTAGAACAGGGCAGAAGTGAATCTCTGCTTAATTCCTGAAACGCAGAGACTGCCTCAGGAGGCCAATTCGCCACATCAGAACCCTTTTTGGTCAAATCATCAATGGTTTAACAATAACAAGAAATTACCAATAAATTTACGATAAAAATTGGCAAAACCCAAAATCTCTGAAGAGCCTTTAATGAAGTAGGTTGGACCCAATCACAGATGGCCTAACCTTGACCGGGTCCATTTCAAAAAACAGATGGAGACAAAATGAATCCCATAAATAGATCCTCTGTACGCCAAAAAGTCACTTTGATCCCTTTACATACAGAGCATTCTCTCTCAAAATCTGGAAAACACAGTCCGAACATGTTTCACATGAAGTCCCAGTCATTGGAAAAAATCAAGATATCATCCAAATAAACAACAGAAATTTATCCACAAAATCCCTAAAAATGTCATTCATGAAGGACTGGAAGACCGGAAGGAGCATTAGCGAGCCCAAAGGCATCACTAGGTACTCAAAATGCCCCTCTGGGGTATTAACGCCGTCTTCCATTCATACCCCGTGCTTAATGCGAATAAGGTTATACGCCCCCTGAGGTCAAGCTTGGTAAACCAAGTAGCACTTTTCACCCTGGAAAACAGTCAGAAATCAGGCTAAGGGATATTGATATTTCACATTGATCTTATTCAGGAGGCGATAAACAATACACAGCCTCAATGAACCATCCTTTTTGGCCACAAAGAAAAAACCGGCACCCAAGGGTGAAGAGGATGGTCTGATATGACCCTTTTCCAATGACTCCTTGATATAAGACCGCATAGCGTCATGTTCAGTACAGACAAGTTAAAAAGGCGACCTTTAGGGAATTTACTACCGGGCACTAATTCCAATAGCGCAGCCCATAGCTCCTATGGGGGGGCAAGGATGCAGATTTACTTTCGCTAAACACATCAGAAAAAATCAGTCAAAAAGTCAGGAACATCCTGAGACTGGGGAGAGGCAGAAAAAACAGGAGTGTTGGCATTAACACATTGGCAGCCCCAACTGGTTACAGACACAAATTTCCAATCCAAAACAGGATTATGAGACTGTAACCAAGGGAAACCTAGTACAATAAATGTCATGCAGTTTTATACAGTATCAAAAAATTTGCAACTCTCCTGATGATCAGGTTCAACCCTCATATCACCTAGTAGAAAAATGGGTTTATTCTCAGCCAAAGGGTAGAATCAATCCCCAGTAGGTGAATAGACTTCCGTAGGGGTATCAAGGGAAACCCACAATGTTTGGCAAAATCAAAATCCATCAGGTTAATAGCTGCTCCCGAATCAACAAAAGCCTGAGCAGAAAATGTGGACAGGGAGCAAATCAGGGTAACAGTCAACAGAAATTTAGTCTGAACACTACCCAAGACAACTGAGCGTGAAAAACGTCTTCCCCGCTTAGGGCAGACAGAAATAGCATGAGAGGCGTCACCACAATAGAAACATAACCCATTGCGTTTTCGAAACTCATGACGCTGTTGCCCCAGAAGCCCACTCTATCACACTGCATTGGTTCAGAAGCTGGCTCACAAGGCAACACTATTCCACGCATACCTCTGCGCTCACGCAAACGTCTGTCAATTTGAATCGCTAATGACATAGAATCATTGAGACCAGAGGGAGCAGGGAAACCCACCATAACATCTTTTACATTCTCTGACAGCCCCTTCCGAAAAAGGGCTGCCAAAGCATCATCATTCCATTTGGTTAGGACTGCCCATTTTCGGAATTTCTGACAGCACAACTCAGCGTCCTCAAGCCCCTATTTAATGCCAACAAGGTTCTTTCAGCTTGATCAGTGACATTAGGCCATCGACAATAACCCCAGAGCCAGAAAAAATGCATCAACATCACTTAAAAACAGGGTCCCCAGATGTCAGGGAAAAAGCCCAATCCTGAGGATCGCTGCGCAGGAGAGAGAATGACAATTTGAACCTGCTTCTGCGTTCCCTGAGGACTTAGTTTTAAGGCAAAGAACAAACTTACAGTTATATTTTGAAATTCAGAAATTTGTCCCGATCTCCCAAAAACAAATCTAGCATGGGAATCCTAGGTTCCACAACCGGGAACCCAGCAAGATAGACAGCAATACTCCGAACCTCATGGCAAGCTGATCCACACGGCCAGACAGCTGTGCAAGCTCCATTAGAAAAAAAAAATCCTCCTCAGCACTCAGAGAATAAGAGGGAAAAAATGCAAAACAGAAAAAAAAAATCTCTGACAACTTTTTTTTTTTTCCAACTATTTTTCCCTTCTGTGAGTACTATAATAATTTTCAGTTGGCCGGTGATACTGTTATGTTTTGGTAGCTGAGGAGAGCAGGCAAAAACGGCAATACACCAGAGAGGTTGAAATCTTTTAGATTGCAGTACCCTGACTAACCACCACAACTAAAGGCAGCCGTGGAGCGTTCCTACGTTGGTCCTAGACGCCTCTTCACAGCCTGAGAGATTAACTACATCTAAAGATAGAAAGAGGAAAGCTATCTGCCCCGGAGCAGATCCCCAAAGAATATAGGAAGCCCCCAAATGGCGGTTAGACAAGAGGAAATACAGACACAGACAGAAAATAGTATGAGCAAACGCTGGGGCCCAATCTGCCTAGACAGAAAAGGATAGAAAGGATACTCACTGCAATCCAAAAAAACCCTAAAAAAATGCCAACGCTACTGATTGCAAAAACACCTGAGATCACACGACCTGTACCACCTAAATTAGTTCTTGGTGTAACAAAACTAAGCCGCAGCCACTGAAAAAACTGGAAAAGGCAAATGAGCAAATAACAGTGGCTCCAGCGGAACTGAGAGGAGCCCAAGCCCCCCGGGGGGGAGCCTGACTAACCTCACAGAAATGCAGAGAAATATGCAAAGGGTAAGCACAAAAACAAAAACAGAAAATACCTTATCTGAAAGCAGAAGAAGAGGCATGACTAAGCAAGATTCCAAGGGAACCAGGAACCACATTTGAGATAAGAACAATTGATCACCGACAACCATAATGGGAGGGAACCTCCCTTATATTAAGCCAGTCTGTGACTCCTGATTGCCAATCCTCATTGAATGGTTCAGTACTGTTTGTAACCACCAGAGGGAGCTTCTGCTCAGAATTCATTTCCAAAACATTCACAACAGTACTGAACCTTTCAGCGAGAAATGGCAATCTGGGATCACGGACTGGTCTGAAATTAGGGAGGTTCCCTCCCATGATGGTTGCCGGTGATCAATTGTTCTTGTCTCAATTGTGGTTCCTGGTTCATTTGGAAGTTTGCTGAGTCTTGCCTGCATCTTCTGGTATCAGATAAGATATATTCTGCTTTTATTTTTGTGCTTGCTTTTTGCATAGTTCCCTGCACTTCTGTGGAGGTCAGCCAGGTCCCCTCCGGGGGCTTGTGCTCCTCTCAGTTTATCTGAAGCCACTGTTATTTGTTCATTTGCTTTTTCCTGTTTTTTCAGTGGCTGTGGCTTAGTTTTGTTACACCAGAGATCTGATTTAGGTGGTAGAGATCGTGTGATCTCAGGTGTTTTTGTAATCAGAAGAGTTGGTATTTTTTAGGGTTTTTTTTTGGATTGCTGTGAGTATCCTTTCCTGTACTTTTCTGTCTAGACAGATTGGGCCCCAGCGTTTGCTCATTCTATTTTCTGTCTGTGTTCGTGCTTCTTCTTGTCTAACCGCCATTACATGTTTGGGGCTTCCTATTTTCTTTGGGGATCTGCTCCGGGGCAGATAGCTTTCCTCTTTCTACCTTTAGGTGTAGTTATCTCTCAGGCTGTGACGAGGCGTCTAGGATCAACGTAGGAACGCTCCACGGCTACCTCTAGTTGTGTGGTTAGTTCGGGTTACTGCAATTCAATAGGTTCCAGCCTCTCTGGTGTATTGCCGTATTTGCTTTTTCTCCTCAGCTACCAAAACACAACAGTATCACCGGACCAAACTGAAAATTATATGGTACTCACAGAAGGGAAAAATAGTGTGGAAAGAAAAAAAAAAAGTTGTCAGAGTTGTCAGAGATTTTTTTTTTCCTGTTTGTTGCATTTTTTCCCTCTTTTTCTCTGGGTGCTGAGGAGGATTTTTTTTTCTCTCAATGGAGTTTGCACAGTTGTCTGGCCGTGTGGATCAGCTTGCCACTGAGGTTCGGAGTATTGCTACCTATCTTGCTAGGTTACCGGTTGTGGAACCTAGGATTCCCATGCCAGATTTGTTTTTGGGGGATCGGGCTAAATTTCTGAATTTCAAAAATAACTGTAAGTTGTTTTTTGCCTTAAAGCCTAAGTCCTCAGGGAACGCAGCACAGCAGGTTCAAATTGTCATCTCTCTCCTGCGCGGCGACCCTCAAGATTGGGCTTTTTCCCTGACACCTGGGGATCCTGTTTTGAATGATATTGATGTATTTTTTCTGGCTCTGGGGTTATTGTACGATGAACCTAATGCCACTGATCAAGCTGAAAAAACCTTGTTGGCATTAAATCAGGGTCTTGAAGAGTGTTATGTTTCGGCAGCTGAGGAGTGCAGGCAAAAAGGCAATACACCAGAGCAGTTGGAATCTATGAGATTGCAGTACCCTGACTAACCACCACAACTAGAGGCAGCCGTGGAGCGTTCCTACGTTGGTCCTAGACGCCTCGTCACAGCCTGAGAAACTAACTACACCTAAAGACACAAATAGGAAAGCTATCTGCCCCGGAGCAGAACCCCAAAGATAATAGAAAGCCCCCAAACATGTAATGGCGGTTAGACAAGATGAAATACTGACACAGAAAGAAAATAGTATGAGCAAACGCTGGGGCCCAAACTAACTAAATAGAAAAGGATAGGAAGGGCACTTACTGCAATCCCAGAAAACCCTGAAAAGCACCAACTTTACTAATTTCAAAAACGCCTGAGATCACACGACCTCTTCCACCTAAATTAGTTCTCTGGTGTAACAAAATCAAAACAGCAGCCACTGAAAAAACTGGAAATAGCAAAAGTACAAACATAAGTGGCTGAACTAAACTGAGAGGGCAAAAGCCCCCGGAGGGGACCCTGAAGGCCCCCACAGAAGTGCAGGACAAAATGCAAAAATATAGCACAAAAAACAAAAAGAAGAAAATGTCTTATCTGTTAGCAGGAGATGCAGACACGACACAGCAGGCTACAAGGGAAACAGGAATGAAGGATTCAGACCAGAACAATTGATCACCGGCAACCCTGATGGGAAGGAGACTCCCTTATATAAGACCAGTCAGTAACACCTGATTCCCAGTCCTCACAATCTTCACTGGACAGACCAGCACCGCTTGTAACCACTAGAGGAAGCCTCTGCTCAGAACTCATCTCAAACCCATTCACAACAGTACCCCCCCTTGAGGAGGGGTCACCGAACCCTCATTTGAGCAACCAGGTTGGTCAGGATGAGTTCTATGATACGCACGGATAAGTCTCCTAGCATGGATGTCCGAAGCAAACACCCAAGAATTGTCTTCCTGACCATAACCTCTCCATTTAACCAAATACTGGAGTTTCCGTCTAGAAAAACGAGAATCTAATATTTTCTCAACCACATACTCCAGATTGCCCTCAACCAAAACAGGGTCAGGAGGCACAGCAGCAGGAACCACTGGCTCAACAAACCTCTTCAACAAGGACTTGTGGAACACGTTATGGATCTTAAATGTCCCTGGAAGAAGCAAACGAAAAGAAACAGGATTAATAATCTCCATGATCTTATAAGGTCCAATGAACCTAGGCTTAAATTTAGGAGATGCTACTCTCATAGGAATATTCTTTGAGGACAACCAGACCAAGTCCCCCACTTTAAACCGAGGACCATCAGTCCTATGCCGGTTAGCAAACCGCTGGGCCTTCTCCTGAGAGAGGGACAACCTCTCCACTACCTGGTCCCAAATCTGTTGCATACGCTCCACAACAGAGTCAACACCTGGACAGACAGAAGCCTCCGTCTGTCCTGAAGAAAATCGAGGGTGAAACCCAGAATTACAGAAAAACGGAGACATCAAAGTGGCAGAGCTAGCCCTATTATTAAGAGCAAACTCAGCCAAAGGCAAAAAAGAGACCCAGTCATCCTGATCAGCAGACACAAAGCATCTTAGATAAGTCTCCAATGTCTGGTTTGTTCTCTCAGTTTGACCATTGGTCTGAGGATGAAATGCCGAGGAGAAAGACAATTGAACACCCAGTTTAGAACAAAAAGTCCTCCAAAATCTGGAAACAAACTGGACTCCTCTGTCAGACACAATGTTCTCAGGAATGCCGTGTAAACGAACCACGTGCTGAAGGAACAACGGCACCAATTCAGAGGAGGAAGGCAACTTAGGTAATGGCACAAGATGTATCATTTTGGAAAACCTATCACAAATTACCCAGATGGTGGTCATTCTCTGAGAAACAGGAAGGTCGGAAATGAAATCCATAGAGATATGGGTCCATGGTCTCTTGGGCACAGGCAATGGCATCAACAAACCACTAGAGCGAGAGCAAGGCTTGGAGCGAGAGCAAGTCCCACAGGTCTGCACAAATTCCCTGACGTCACGAGACAAAGTAGGCCACCAAAAGGACCGACTAACGAAGTCTCTGGTACCAAAAATTCCGGGATGCCCAGCCAATGCGGAACAATGAATCTCAGACATCACACTCTTCTTCCACTGGTCCGGGACAAACAATTTTCCAACAGGACAGCACTCGGGCCTATCCTCCTGACACCCTCCAGAGCAAGTCTCAAATTGGGCGAGATGGCGGAAAGAACTACACCCTCTTTCAAAATAACAGAAGGATCAGATAACTCAGGAGAGTCCGCAAGGAAACTCCTCGAGAGGGCATCCGCCTTAACATTCTTAGTGCCAGGAAGAAAGGAAACCACAAAATTAAAACGTGTGAAAAACAAGGCCCACCTGGCCTGTCTAGGATTGAGTCGCTTGGCAGATTCCAGATAGACCAGATTCTTATGGTCCGTAAGGACCACCACCTGGTGTTTGGCTCCCTCCAGCCAATGTCTCCACTCTTCAAAAGCCCACTTCATGGCCAATAACTCCCGATTACCCACGTCATAATTACGTTCAGTAGGAGAAAATTTTCGAGAGAAAAAGGCACAAGGGTTACTTTTAGAGGTCTCTGGATCTTTTTGGGACAAAACGGCACCTGCCCCAATTTCAGAGGCATCAGCCTCCACCTGAAATGGCAGAGAAACATCAGGCTGCCGTAGAACAGGAGCAGAAGTGAATCTCTGCTTAAGTTCCTGAAATGCAGAGACTGCCTCAGGAGGCCAATTCACCACATCAGAACCCTTTCTGGTCAAATCAGTTAATGGTTTAACAATAACAGAGAAATTACCAATAAATTTACGGTAAAAATTGGCAAAACCCAAAAATCTCTGAAGAGCCTTTAATGAAGTAGGTTGGACCCAATCACAGATGGCCTGAACCTTGACCGGGTCCATTTCAATAACAGATGGGGACAAAATGAATCCCAGAAATGAGATCCTCTGTACGCCAAAAAGACACTTTGATCCCTTCACATACAGAGCATTCTCTCTCAAAATCTGGAACACAGTTCGAACATGTTTCACATGAGAGTCCCAGTCATTAGAAAAAATCAAGATATCATCCAAATAAACAATCAGAAATTTGTCCACAAAATCCCTGAAAATGTCATTCATGAAGGACTGGAAGACGGAAGGAGCATTAGTGAGCCCAAAGGGCATCACTAGGTACTCAAAATGCCCTTCATGGGTATTGAATGCCGTCTTCAATTCATCCCCGTGCTTAATGCGAATAAGGTTATACGCCCCCCTGAGGTCAAGCTTGGTAAATCAAGTAGCGTTTTTCACCCTGGAAAACAGGTCAGAAATCAAGGGTAACGGGTATTGATATTTCACAGTAATATTGTTCAAGAGACGATAATCAATACACGGCCTTAATGAACCATCCTTTTTGGCCACAAAGAAAAAACCGGCACCTAAGGGTGAAGAGGATGGTCTGATATGACCCTTCTCCAATGATTCCTTGATATAAGACCGCATAGCGTCATGTTCAGGTACAGACAAGTTAAAAAGGCGACCTTTAGGGAATTTACTACCCGGCACTAATTCAATAGCGCAGTCATAGCTCCTATGGGGAGGCAAGGATGCAGATTTACTTTCGCTAAAACATCAGAAAAATCAATCAAAAAGTCAGGAACATCCTGAGCCTGGGGGGAGGCAGAAAAAACAGGAGTGTTGGTATTAACACATTGGCAGCCCCAACTGGTTACAGACACAGATTTCCAATCCAAAACAGGATTATGAGACTGTAACCAAGGGAAACCCAGCACGATAATGTCATGCAGATTATACAGAACCAAAAATTTGCAGCACTCCTGGTGATCAGGTTCAACCCTCATTATCACCTGAGTAGAAAACTGGGGTTTATTCTCAGCCAAAGGGGTAGAATCGATCCCCAGTAGGTGAATAGACTTCTGTAGGGGTATCAAGGGAAACCCACAACATTTAGCAAAATCATAATCCATCAGGTTAATAGCTGCTCCAGAATCAACGAAAGCCTGAGCAGAAAATGGGACAGGAGCAATCAGAGTGACAGTCAATAAAAACTTAGTCTGAAACTACCCAAGACAACTGAGCGTGCAAAACGTCTTCCCCGCTTAGGGCAGACTGAAATAGCATGAGAGGCATCACCACAGTAGAAACATAACCCATTGCGCTTTCGAAACTCATGACGCTGTGCCCCAGACACCACTCTATCACACTGCATGGGTTCAGAAGCTGGTTCACAAGGCAACACTATTCCACGCATACTTCTTCGCTCACGCAAACGTCTGTCAATTTGAATCGCTAATGACATAGAATCATTGA
This sequence comes from Oophaga sylvatica, assembly GCA_033576555.1. Lineage (NCBI taxonomy): Eukaryota > Metazoa > Chordata > Amphibia > Anura > Dendrobatidae > Oophaga > Oophaga sylvatica. The sequence goes on from JARQOD010005346.1 coordinate 9,591, forward strand.
GACCAGAGGGGACAGGGAATCCCACCATAACATCCTTTACATTATCTGACAGACCCTTCCGGAAAAGGGCTGCCAAAGCGTCGTCATTCCATTTGGTCAGGACTGCCCACCTACGGAATCTCTGACAGTATAACTCAGCGTCATCAAGCCCCTGATTTAATGCCAACAAGGCTTTTTCAGCTTGATCAGTGACATTAGGCTCATCGTACAATAACCCCAAAGCCTGAAAAAATGCATCAACATCACTCAAAACAGGATCCCCAGGTGTCAGGGAAAAAGCCCAATCCTGAGGATCGCCGCGCAGGAGAGAGATGATAATTTGAACCTGCTGCGCTGCGCTCCCTGAGGACTTAGATTTTAAGGCAAAAAACAATTTACAATTATTTTTGAAATTCTGAAACTTAGCTCGATCCCCTAAAAACAAATCTGGCATGGGAATCCTAGGTTCCACAACAGGCAACCCAGCAAGATAGATAGCAATACTCCGAACTTCAGTGGCAAGCTGATCCACACGACCAGACAACTGTGCAAACTCCATTGAGAGAAAAGATCCTCCCCAGCACCCAGAGATACAGAGGGAAAAAAAAAACAAAAAAAAAAACAGAAAAATATCTCTGACAACTCTGACAACCTTTTTTCTTTCACAATATTTTTTTTCCCTTCTGTGAGTACCATACAATTTTCAACTTTTAGGCCGGTGATACTGTTATGTTTCGGCAGCTGAGGAGTGCAGGCAAAAAAGGCAACACACCAGAGCAGTTGGAATCTATGAGATTGCAGTACCCTGACTAACCACCACAACTAGAGGCAGCCGTGGAGCGTTCCTACGTTGGTCCTAGACGCCTCGTCACAGCCTGAGAAACTAATTACACCTAAAGACAGAAATAGGAAAGCTATCTGCCCCGAGCAGAACCCCAAAGATAATAGAAAGCCCCCAAACATGTAATGGCGGTTAGACAAGATGAAATACTGACACAGAAAGAAAATAGTATGAGCAAACGCTGGGGCCCAAACTAACTAAATAGAAAAGGATAGGAAGGGCACTTACTGCAATCCCAGAAAACCCTGAAAAGCACCAACTTTACTAATTTCAAAAACGCCTGAGATCACACGACCTCTTCCACCTAAATTAGTTCTCTGGTGTAACAAAATCAAAACAGCAGCCACTGAAAAAACTGGAAAAAGCAAAAGTACAAACATAAGTGGCTGAACTAAACTGAGAGGGCAAAAGCCCCGGAGGGGACCCTGAAGGCCCCCACAGAAGTGCAGGACAAAATGCAAAAATATAGCACAAAAAACAAAAAGAAGAAAATGTCTTATCTGTTAGCAGGAGATGCAGACACAACACAGCAGGCTACAAGGGAAACAGGAATGAAGGATTCAGACCAGAACAATTGATCACCGGCAACCCTGATGGGAAGGAGACTCCCTTATATAAGACCAGTCAGTAACACCTGATTCCCAGTCCTCACAATCTTCACTGGACAGACCAGCACCGCTTGTAACCACTAGAGGAAGCCTCTGCTCAGAACTCATCTCAAACCCATTCACAACAGAAGATGCTGAGTTGTACTGTCAGAAATTCCGAAAGTGGGCAGCCCTGACCAAATGGAATGATGATGCTTTGACAGCCCTTTTTCAGAAGGGGCTGTCAGAGAATGTAAAGGATGTTATGGTGGAATTCCCTGCTCCCTCTGGTCTCAATGATTCTATGTCATTGGCTATTCAAATTGACAGACGTTTGCGTGAGCGCAGAGGAACGAGTGAGATAGTGTTGCCTTGTGAGCCAGCTTCTGAGCCCATGCAGAATGATAGAGTGACTTCTGGGGCACAGCATCATGAGTTTCAAAAGCGCAATGGGTTATGTTTCTACTGTGGTGATGCCTCTCATGCTATTTCAGTCTGCCCTAAGCGGGGAAGACGTTTTGCACGCTCAGTTGTCTTGGGTAGTGTTCAGACTAAATTTCTGTTGACTGTTACCCTTGATTTCTGACCTGTTTTCCAGTGTGAAAAGTGCTAGTTGGTTTACCAAGCTTGACCTCAGGGGGGGCGTATAACCTTATTCGCATTAAGCACGGGGATGAGTGGAAGATGGCGTTTAATACCCCAGAGGTGCATTTTGAGTACCTAGTGATGCCCTTTGGGCTCACTAATGCTCCTTCCGTCTTCCAATCCTTCATGAATGATATTTTCAGGGATTTTTTGGATAAATTTCTGATTGTTTATTTGGATGATATCTTGATTTTTTCCAATGACTGGGACTCTCATGTAAACATGTTCGGACTGTGTTCCAGATTTTGAGAGAGAATGCTCTGTATGTGAAGGGATCAAAGTGTCTTTTTGGCATACAGAAAGTCTCATTTCTGGGATTCATTTTGTCTCCGTCTGTTATTGAAATGGACCCGGTCAAGATTCAGGCCATCTGTGACTGGGTCCAACCTACTTCATTAAAGGCTCTTCAGAGATTTTTGGGTTTTGCCAATTTTTATCGTAAATTTATTGGTAATTTCTCTGTTATTGTTAAACCATTGACTGATTTGACCAAAAAGGGTTCTGATGTGGTGAATTGGCCTCCTGAGGCAGTTTCTGCGTTTCAGGAACTTAAGCAGAGATTCACTTCTGTTCCTGTTCTACGGCAGCCTGATGTTTCTCTACCATTTCAGGTGGAGGTTGATGCCTCTGAAATTGGGGCAGGTGCCGTTTTGTCCCAAAGAGATCCAGAGACCTCTAAGAGTAACCCTTGTGACTTTTTCTCTCGAAAATTTTCTCCAACTGAACGTAATTATGACATGGGTAATCGGGAGTTATTGGCCATGAAGTGGGCCTTTGAAGAGTGGAGACATTGGCTGGAAGGAGCCAAACATCAGGTGGAGGTCTTCACGGACCATAAGAATCTGGTTTAACTCGAATCAGCCAAGCGACTTAATCCTAGACAGGCCAGGTGGGCCTTGTTTTTCACACATTTTAATTTTGTGGTTTCTTTTCTTCCTGGCACTAAGAATGTTAAGGCAGATGCCCTCTCGAGGAGTTTCTTTGCGGACTCTCCTGAGTTTTCTGATCCTACTGTTATTTTGAAAGAGGGTGTAGTTCTTTCCGCCATCTTGCCCAATTTGAGACTGGTTCTGGAAGGGTGTCAGGAGGATAAACCTGAACGCTGCCCTATTGGGAAATTGTTTGTCCCAGACAAGTGGAAGAAGAGTGTGATGTCTGAGATTCATTGCTCCGCATTGGCTGGTCATCCCGGAATTTTTGGTACCAGAGACTTGGTGAGTGTTAGGGTTCGAGTTCCCGCTGCTGCACAAGGGGAGTCTCGAACCAGTCCCGCTGCGGTCCCTCATTCATCTCCGGCCGCAGTGGAGCCTGCTCAACTTAGACATCGGTCCCAGCGTCTCGCCCAGTCTCACGGTGTGCAGAGGGTTACTGCTGCCTCTCCAGGCTCTGCTATTGTGGCCAGTACTGGTTAGCGGCGAGCAGACGTCTTTAGGGCAAAATTCTTGTTTTCCCCTTCTGAGCATGCCCAGGGCAAGATCTCTCATTGGAGATCAGGGGTCACATGCTCAGATACTGCAGCAGCTCCTATTGGTCCACCTGGAAGGTCCTGTGACTACTGGTGTTCTGTAATAGTTTCATTGGTCCTTGTTTCTGGCAGGTCCTGTAGCTGTTACTATAAAAGGGTGGCATGGCTGGGCCGCCATGCGCTAATATCAATCGTCATATGCTTTGCGACAGTGTTGTCATGCGTGTGTGTGGTTAGGGCCCAGCTGAAATAAGTCCCTAGAATACCGGTGAGGAGTTTGGTATGCTAGCTGGTCAGGGTCGGTGTCCTAGATGCCCTAGATTACCGGCATAACCGGTGAGGAGTTTGATTACCGTATTCAGGGCCTGGCGTTCAGACGCCATAGATTGTGGGTTACTCCCGCGAGGACATTAGCGCATGATCACGTTCTATGTTCGCTTAGCAGTCAACTGTGTACCTGGGTGCCTGACAGGACACAGAAGTTTGTCTCAGCGGCTCTGTGACGTAACAGGGTTCACTTTCAACGCTAGACAGCGCCCTAGCGTGTTTATTTTGCGACTCAGTGGTGTTACGTGAGTTCGCACACATCGCCATATATCGCTGCGGCACTCCTTCTAGTGGCTCTGTGGAATAACAGAGTTCGCACATATTGCCACAGCGCTTTACGGCATTTATTTTGGCCACTCTGTGGGATAACAGAGTTCGCTTCTTGCGCCATTTTACTAGAAGCAGGCTCTGCCTGCACGGTGGACCCCGGGCTGCGAACGCACCTCTCTACATCATATATTTGGTGCGTTCCGCAGACCCTAACAGAATATTAGCGCCAGGGTCTGGCTAGTAAAATGGCGGATGACCAGCGTCTACCGCAGTACATCCAGCAGCTGGAGGGTAGGTTGGCGGCTCTTGAGCGCACAACCTCAGCTGTGGATGTTACCACAGTCGCTGTTCAGGCTGCTAGCGTGGCTGCAGCCAGTTTGTCCTCTGCCACCTCTGCCCCTACATTATCCCACCTCCCGCTTCCTGACAAGTTTGCCGGTGACAGCAAGCAATGTTGGGGATTCGTGAGTCAGTGCTCTATACAACTCGAGCTTCTGGCTGCACGTTTCCCCACGGATCAGGCAACAAGTGGGATTTGTACTGTCTCTACTCTCGGGCAGAGCGTTGCAGTGGGCAATGCCGCTGTGGGAGCGCGACGATCGTTTGGTGCGGAGTGCTCCTCATTTCCTGGAGGCTCTTAAAAAGGTCTTTTTAGAACCTCAGGTCACCCACGATACGGCGCTACAACTGCTGGCATTGGCACAGTGTTCGTCTTTGGTCAGTCAGTTTTCCATCCAGTTTCGGACTCTGGCCTCAGAGCTAGACTGGTTGGATAAATTTCTCATTCCAGTCTACTGGCGAGGACTGGCTGACCATGTTAAAGACGCTTTGGCTACCAGGGAGATTCCCGCCACACTGGAGAAGCTTATCTCCATATCTACCCGCATCGACCTCCGTTTTCACGAGCGGAGGTTGGAGAGGGCCCAGTGTAGGCAGATGATTCGGTTGGCTCCCACCTTTGCCAAACCTCTCGAATCCCCCGATCTGGCGTCCGAACCCCAAAAGGCCACAGAGGTTCCTCGTGCAGGACCTAAGTCTCGAGCCGTCCCAGTATCTGTGGTCTGTAACCTTTGTCAGCAGACAGGACACTATGCCAACAAATGTCCACAGCGATCGGGAAGCGATCGCGTCTAGTGGCCCTGGGAGGAGGTTCACTAGAGACAGCGGTATTTTCCTCCAAGATGACATTTAAAGGGACAGTCACTGTAGACTCTTCCACACTTACAGTCGAGCTTTGTGTGGACTCAGGAGCAGAGGGGAATTTCATGTCATCCACCTTTGCTCGTCGCCACGCAATACATCTGGTAGCGCTCGACAAACCAGTGACTGTCTGGGTAGTGAATGGGTTGACATTGCCCTCGCCAATTACACATCAGACTGTCCCTCTTACTTTGTGTGTACCCCCTTCCCATCAGGAAATTATTTCCCTTCTCGTCCTTCCCGAGGGAATAGACGAAATCCTACTGGGAGTACCCTGGCTCCGTTCCCACTCCCCTCATATTGAGTGGACCTCCGGTAGGATAATGGGTTGGAGTGAGTCATGTAAAGACAGATGTGTCAGGGAGTGCATTCAGGTTACCACTACAGAGATACCCGCAGATCTTTCTCCTCTTCCCAAGTGCTATCAGTCATATGCAGACGTGTTCTCTAAAAAGGCTGAGGAGACTCTGCCGCCCCTTCGTCCCTACGACTGTCCTATTGACCTCTTGCCTGGAGCAGAACCTCCTCGGGAAGGGTCTATCCCCTCTCTCTTCCTGAGACGGAGGCTATGTCTCAATATATCCAGGAGAATCTGGAAAGAGGGTTCATTAGGAAGTCGGTGTCACCAGCAGGAGCGGGGTTCTTCTTCGTGCAGAAGAAGAGTGGAGAATTACGTCCGTGTATAGATTACAGAGGTCTTAACGCCATCACCGTTAAGAATAAGTACCCGTTGCCCCTGATCTCTGAGCTCTTTGATAGGCTCCGGGAGCAAGGGTATTTACTAAATTAGATCTGCGTGGTTCTTATAACCTGATTCGCATCCGTGAGGGGGACGAGTGGAAGACGGCTTTTAATACCAGGGATGGGCATTATGAATACCTGGTGATGCCCTTCGGGCTCTGTAATGCCCCAGCCGTTTTCCAAGACTTTGTCAATGACATCTTCCGGGATATGCTTTCCACCTCTGTAGTAGTCTATCTGGATGATATTCTCATCTTTTCTCCAGATATTGACTCTCACCGGAGGGATGTCTGTAAAGTCTTCGACCTGTTACGGGCGAACTCCCTCTATGCAAAGTTGGAGAAATGCATGTTTGAGCAGGAGTCTTTATCTTTCCTGGGCTGTATCATCTCCGCCCAGGGATTGGCTATGGATCCTGCCAAACTACAGGCTGTGATGGATTGGCAAGAACCCCATTCTCTTAAAGTGGTGCAGCGCTTTATGGGGTTCATTAATTACTATCGCCAATTCATTCCCCACTTCTCCACTTTGGTAGCTCCCTTGGTAGCCCTCACCAAGAAGGGAGCCAATCCCAAATTGTGGTCAGAGGAGGTCTCCAAGGCCTTTACTTCAATTAAGTCCCATTTTGCTAGCGCTCCCATCTTACATCGACCCGAGGTTGATAAGCCTTTTTTATTGGAGGTCGATGCCTCATCGTTGGTGCTGGAGCAGTCCTTTTTCAAAAGGATGCTCAAGGTCGGAAACATCCTTGTTTCTTCTTTTCCAAGACCTTCACACCAGCGGAGAGGAATTATTCCATTGGGGATAGGGAGTTGCTAGCCATGAAGTTGACTTTTTCTGAGTGGAGACATCTCCTGGAGGGGGCTCGCTTTCCCTTTCAAGTTTTCACTGACCATAAAAATTTGGGCTATTTACAGACCGCCCAGCGGCTAAATTCTCGTCAGGCCAGATGGTCCCTGTTCTTCTCCCGGTTTCATTTCACCCTCCATTTCCTCTCCGGTGAGAACATTCGGGCCGATGCTCTTTCTCGCTCCGTGGTGTCCTCTGAGGAGGTGGAGGAGGAGCCTCGGTTGATTGTCCCCACAGAGAGCCTAAGAACTGTGGCCCCGGTTTCGCTTTAGTCTGTGCCTCCGGGCAAGACTTTTGTGCCCACCAATTTGCGACCGGAGGTACTCTCTTGGGCACATTCGTCCAGGGTGGGTGGACATTTTGGGGCAAAAAGGACATCTGAGTTGCTGGCGAGGACATACTGGTGGCCACATATGGTCCGTGACGTCAGGGAATACGTTCAGGCGTGTGTCTCCTGCGCCAAGAATAAGTCCCCTCGACAACGGCCAGCTGGGCTACTTTTCCCTTTACCGGTGGCAGACAGGCCTTGGGAGATGGTCGGGATGGATTTTGTGGTGGGCTTACCCAAGTCTCGAGGCTGCACCATCATTTGGGTGATAACCGACCACTTCTCCAAAATGGTGCACTTAGTGCCGTTACCACGGTTACCGTCTGCACGGGCCTTGGCAGCATTGTTCATTAGGCATATTTTCTGCCTACACGGTATGCCAGACAAAATTGTCAGTGATCGAGGTCCCCAGTTTGCGTCTCGGTTCTGGAGAGAGCTGTGTCGTTTACTCAGCATTGAGTTGAATCTCTCCTCTGCATACCATCCCGAGACGAATGGGTTGGTAGAGAGGGCCAACCAGACCTTGGTCACATACTTGCTACATTTTGTCTCTGCCAGGCAGGATGACTGGGCATCCTTGCTACCGTGGGCTGAGTTCGCTCTAAATAATGCTGTGGCTGACTCCACCGGACAGACCCCATTCCTCCTGAACTACGGTCAGCATCCGCGGGTACCGGTACCTATGCCCGTGTCTTCCTCCGATTCCAGGGTGGCAGACTGGGCTGTGGAGGCACGGGACATTTGGGACCGCACCCAGGATGCCATTCAGGCCTCCAAAGAGAGGATGAGGTCTTCGGCCGATGCCCATCGGCTCCCCGCTCATACATTTGCTCCGGGTGACCTAGTGTGGTTTTTTGCCCGAAACATCAGGCTATGTTTAGAGTCCACCAAGTTGGCACCTCACTTTTTGGGTCCCTTTAAAGTTCTTGAGCAGGTGAACCCGGTGGTTTACCGCCTAGCCCTTCCGCCTTGCCTTGGTATCACCGACACCTTTCACGTGTCCCTCCTGAAACCCGTGGCCATTTCCCGGTTTTCCAAGTCATCTGCCGGGACGTCGAGTTCATCGACCGACGATCATGAGTGAACGCCATTGTTGGGTGCAAGGTGGTATGAGGCAAAAAATTTTATTTGGTGGATTATGGGCCTGAGGATAGGTCCTGGGAGCCTGCCGAGCATGTTCACGCTCCGCAGCTCATCGCTGCCTTTGAGCGCAGCGAGACCCAAAGAAGGGGGGGCCCTAGGAGGGGGTGTAATGTTAGGGTTCGAGTTCCCGCTGCTGCACAAGGGGAGTCTCGAACCAGTCCCGCTGCGGTTCCTCATTCATCTCCGGCCGCAGTGGAGCCTGCTCAGCTTAGACGTCGGTCCCAGCGTCTCGCCCAGTCTCATAGTTTGCAGAGGGTTACTGCTGCCTCTCCAGGCTCTGCTATTGTGGCCAGTACTGGTTAGCGGCGAGCAGACGTCTTTAGGACAAAGTCCTTGTTTTCCCCTTCTGAGCATGCCCAGGGTGAGATCTCTCATTGGAGATCAGGGGTCCCATGCTCAGGTACTGCAGCAGCTCCTATTGGTCCACCAGGAGGTCCTGTGACTACTGATGTTCTGGAATAGTTTCATTGGTCCTTGTTTCTGGCAGGTCCTGTAGCTGTTACTATAAAAGGGTGGCATGGCTGGGCCGCCATGCGCTAATATCAATCGTCATATGCTTTGCGCCAGTGTGGTCATGCGTGTGTGTGGTTAGGGCCCGGCTGAAATAAGCCCCTAGAATACCGACTTAATCGGTGAGGAGTTTGGTATGCTAGCTGGTCAGGGTCGGTGTCCTAGATGCCCTAGATTACCGCATAACCGGTGAGGAGTTTGATTGCCGTATTCAGGGCCTGGCGTTCAGACGCCATAGATTGTGGGTTACTCCCACGAGGACATTAGCGCATGATCACGTTCTATGTTCGCTTAGCAGTCAACTGTGTACCTGGGTGCCTGACAGGACACAGAAGTTTGTCTCAGCTGCTCTGTGACGTAACAGGGTTCGCTTTCAACGCTAGACAGCGCCCTAGCGTGTTTATTTTGCGACTCAGTGGTGTTAAGTGAGTTCGCACACATCGCTATATAGCGCTGCGGCACTCCTTCTAGCGGCTCTGTGGAATAACAGAGTTCGCACATATTGCCACAGCGCGTTACGGCGTTTATTTTGCGACTCTGCGGGATAACAGAGTTCGCTTCTTGCGCCATTTTACTAGCAGCAGGCTCCGCCTGCACGGTGGACCCCGGGCTGCGAACTCACCTCTCTACATCATATATTTGGTGCGTTCCGCAGACCCTAACAGTGAGTCGGTCCTTTTGGTGGCCTACTTTGTCTCGTGACGTCAGGGAATTTGTGCAGTCCTGTGGGACTTGCTCTCTCTCCAAGCCTTGCTCTCGCTCTAGTGGTTTGTTAATGCCATTACCTGTGCCCAAGAGGCCATGGACCCATATCTCTATGGATTTTGTTTCGACCTCCCTGTTTCTCAGAGAATGACCGTTATCTGGGTAATCTGTGATAGGTTTTCCAAGATGATACATCTTGTGCCATTACCTAAGTTACCTTCTGTGATGACATCTACTACATTTAGCAGCCTGTGTATATCTGTGCTTCCCTTCCCCCTCCCAGCCGGCAATCAGGCTCAGTGTAATCTGAGCTGCCAGCGCTGGAGTTTCCCTCCTCACCGCGGGGGGTCTGCATTGTCTGCCCATGTGCTTCTGCCTCTCATAGACAATAATGGGATTTCATTCATGCAGATGTAATGCAATGTGAGAGTATGATAAAAATACAAAAGTAGCAAGTCTGCGACCTGCGTTGACGGGGCTTCCTGGCCCATGTTTTTCCTGGCTCCAGCTGCAACAGAACCCAAGAAACAGATTTCTGCTTAGCTGATCCACCCAGGCACTCTGCGTTTAGACTTAAATGCACGCCAACATCTTGCGGAGTACAATGGTATGCTGTGCATAGCTGTAAGAGACTCCATCTCTAAGTTATGAAAGTTATGAGTTTTCTGAACTAAGATTACCACTTAGAGCAAGAGGAGGACCCTGGTAACTCCACCCCGTTTATGATGTCACGGCCACAGGTCTATAAGGTAGGGGCCAGGTATTCTGCCTCAGATCTGCCCTGGACACCAGATGTAGCGCAGCTCTGTAATGCATTGTGATGTGTCTCCCATCCCCCGACCGCATGGCTTGCCTACTATGATCTAAGAACTGTAAGTTGATCTTCCTTATGTTAACCCCTTTTATTTTCTGTAACCATATTGTACATAACGATATTGTCTCAGCTTGTTACAGTTTTTTTAAACTATAAGCACTGCCTGCATTTTAAGGAATAAACCTATAAATTTATTAGTTTGTTTCTCCTGCTCTATAAACGAATTTGCACGTGCCTGAAGTACTACGCTACTGTTTTGGGGTTGCTACGGACCCTCTTGATAAATTCTTCATTAAGTAAATCGTAGCTGGTGGCAGCAAAAAGGAAGGGGTGTAAAGTGTTAACCTATTGGGTGGCGTTGGCAGTGACGGAGCGGGTTTTATAAGTGTATTGCCTGGCTGCGGTCCGGAGTAATTATAATTCCCTCACTGCAGCGTGCCCAATAGCCAGCACACATCCAAGTGACCCGTCTGGCGACTAATTATCCAAGGTGCAGTTCCCTGACTGACCTGAGGGTAAGGGGGGCGCCAGAGAGCTGCAAGTTCCTAAGTGGAAGTGGGATAATTATAAATCCCTGCAGTTTACTGGGTCGGACGGCAGCCGCCGTCGTGTGTGTGCGCGTTTTCGTCACATTTGCGGCACGGAGGGATCACAAGCCGTGATACCCCGGGCTACAGTGTGGCGGACCATGTGCACGTTCATCACACCTTCCTCCTCCGAATTGGTGCCTTTGTTCCTTCAGCATGTGGTTCGGTTACATGGCATTCCGGAGAACATTGTATGTGACAGAGGAGTCCAGTTTGTTTCCAGATTTTGGAGGACATTTTGCTCTAAACTTGGTGTTCAATTGTCTTTCTCCTCTGCTTTTCATCCTCAGACCAATGGACAAACCAAGAGAACAACCAGACCTTGGAGACTTATTTGAGATGTTTTGTGTCTGCTGATCAAGATGACTGGGTCTCTTTTTTGCCTTTGGCTGAGTTTGCTCTTAATAATAGGGCTAGCTCTGCACCTTGATGTCTCCATTTTTCTGCAATTTTGGGATTCACCCTCGATTTTCTTCGGGACAGGCGGAGGCTTCTGTCTGTCCTGGTGTTGACTCTGTTGTGGAGCGAATGCAGCAGATTTGGAACCAGGTAAGGGACAGGTTGTGTCTCTCTCAGGAGAAGGCCCAACGGTTTGCTAACCGCCATAGGACTGATGGTCCTCGGTTTAAAGTGGGGGACTTGGTTTGGTTGTCCTCAAGAAATATCCCTATGAGGGTTGCATCTCCAAAGTTTAAGCCTAGGTTCATTGGACCTTATAAGATCATGGAGATTCTTAATCCTGTTTCCTTCCATTTGCTTCTTCCAGGGACATTTAAGATCCATAACGTGTTCCACAAGTCCTTATTGAAGAGGTTTGTCGAGCCAGTGGTTCCTGTGGCTTCGCCTCCTAACCCTGTTTTGGTTGAGGGCAATCTGGAGTATGTGGTTGAGAAAATATTGGATTCTCGTTTTACTAGACAGAAACTCCAGTATTTGGTTAAATGGAGAGGTTATGGTCAGGAGGACAATTCTTGGGTGTTTGCTTCGGACATCCATGCTAGGAGACTGATCCGTGCCTATCACCGAGCTCATCCTGATCGGCCTGGTTGCACAAGTGAGTGTTCGGTGACCCCTCCTCAAGGGGGGGGTACTGTTATGAATGTGCTAGAGATGGTTTCTGAGCAGAGGCTCCCTCTGGTGGTTACAGACAGTACTGAACCTTTCAGCGAGGAATGGCAATCTGGGATCACGGACTGGTCTGATATAAGGGAGGTTCCCTCCCATGATGGTTGCCGGTGATCAATTGTTCTTGTCTCAATTGTGGTTCCTGGTTCTTTTGGAAGTTTGCTGAGTCTTGCCTGCATCTTCTGCTATCAGATAAGATATTTTCTGCTTTTATTTTTGTGCTTGCTTTTTGCATAGTTCCCTGCACTTCTGTGGAGGTCAGCCAGGTCCCCTCCGGGGGCTTGTGCTCCTCTCAGTTTATCTGAAGCCACTGTTATTTGTTCATTTGCTTTTTCCTGTTTTTTTCAGTGGCTGCGGCTTAGTTTTGTTACACCAGTGATCTGATTTAGGTGGTAGAGATCGTGTGATCTCAGGAGTTTTTGCATTCAGAAGAGTTGGTATGTTTTAGGGTTTTTTTTGGATTGCAGTGAGAATCCTTTCCTGTACTTTTCTGTCTAGACAGATTGTGCCCCAGCGTTTGCTCATTCTATTTTCTGTCTGTGTCCGTGCTTCTTCTTGTCTAACCGCCATTACATGTTTGGGGGCTTCCTATTTTCTTTGGGGATCTGCTCCGGGGCAGATAGCTTTCCTCTTTCTGCCTTTAGGTGTAGTTATCTCTCAGGCTGTGACGAGGCGTCTAGGATCAACGTAGGAACGCTCCATGGCTACCTCTAGTTGTGTGGTTAGTTCAGGTTACTGCAATTCAATAGGTTCCAGCCTCTCTGGTGTATTGCCGTATTTGCTTTTTCTCCTCAGCTACCAAAACACAACAGCATGGGGCCGATCAGAGAGTGGAGCAGCAGGCATGGGGCCTATCAAAGAGTGGAGCAGCAGCCATGGGGCCGATCAGAGACTGGAGCAGCAGCCATAGGGCAGATCAGAGACTGGAGCAGCAGCCATGGGCAGATCAGAGACTGGAGCAGCAGGCATGGGGCCAATCAGAGACTGGAGCAGCAGCCATAGGGCCAATCAGAGACTGAAGCAGCAGGCATGGGCCAATCAGAGACTGGAGCAGCAGCAATGGGGCAGATCAGAGACTGGAGCAGCAGGCATGGGGCCAATCAGAGACTGAAGCAGCAGGCATGAGGCCAATCAGAGACTGGAGCAGCAGGCATGGGGCCATTCAGGGACTGGAGCAGCAGGCATGGGGCCAATCAGAGACTGGAGCAGCAGCAATGGGGCAGATCAGAGACTGGAGCAGCAGGCATGGGACCAATCAGAGACTGGAGCAGCAGCCATGGGGCCAAGCAGAGACTGGAGCAGCTGCCATGGGGCCAATCAGAGACTGAAGCAGCAGCATGGGGCCAATCAGAGACTGGAGCAGCAGCCATGGGGCCAATCAGAGACTGGAACAGCAGCCATAGGGCCAATCAGAGACTGTAACAGCAGCAATGGGGCAGATCAGAGACTGGAGCAGCAGGCATGGGGCGAATCAGAGACTGGAGCAGCAGCCATGGGGCAGATCAGAGACTGGAGCAGCAGGCATGGGGCGAATCAGAGACTGGAGCAGCAGCCATGGGACAGTTCAGAGACTGGAGCAGCTGCCATGGGGCCAATCAGAGACTGAAGCAGCAGGCATGGGGCCAATCAGAGACTGGAGCAGCAGCCATGGGGCCAATCAGAGACTGGAACAGCAGCCATAGGGCCAATCAGAGACTGTAACAGCAGCAATGGGGCAGATCAGAGACTGGAGCAGCAGGCATGGGGCGAATCAGAGACTGGAGCAGCAGCCATGGGACAGTTCAGAGACTGGAGCAGCAGGCATGGGGCCCATTATACACTGGATCATTAATAATATGGACCATGATTTTGGCCCATAACACACTGTAGCAGCAGCCATAGGGCCCATCATAAACAGTAGCATTGTCAATGGGGCAGATCAGAGACTGGAGCAGCAGCCATGGGGCCAATCACAGACTGGAGCAGCAGGCATGGGGCCTATCAGAGAGTGGAGCAGCAGGCATGGGGCCGATCAGAGACTGGAGCAGCAGGCATGGGGCCAATCAGAGACTGGAGCAGCAGGCATGGGGCCAATCAGAGACTGGAGCAGCAGCCATGGGGCAGATCAGACACTGGAGCAGCAGGCATGGCGCCTATCAGAGACTGAAGCAGCAGGCATGGGACCAATCAGAGACTGGAGCAGCAGCCATGGGGCCAATCAGAGACTGGAGCAGCAGCCATGGGGCCAATCAGAGACTGAAGCAGCAGGCATGGGGTCAATTAGAGACTGGAGCAGCAGCCATGGGGCAGATCAGAGACTGGAGCAGCAGCCATGGGGCCAATCAGAGACTGAAGCAGCAGCCATGGGGCCAATTAGAGACTGGAGCAGCAGGCATGGGGCCAATCTGAGACTAGAGCAGCAGCCATGGGGCCAATCAGAGACTGGAGCAGCCATGGGGCCCATCATATACAGTAGCATTGTCAATGGGGCAGATCAGAGACTGGAGCAGCAGCCATGGGGCCAATCAGAGACTGGAGCAGCAGGCATGGGGCCTATCAGAGCGTGCAGCAGCAGCCATGGGGCCGATCATAGACTGGAGCAGCAGGCATGGGGCCTATCAGAGAGTGGAGCAGCAGGCATGGGGCCGATCAGAGACTGGAGCAGCAGGCATGGGGCCTATGAGAGACTGAAACAGCAGACATGGGGCCAATCAGAGACTGGAGCAGCAGCCATGGGGCCAAACTGAGACTGGAGCAGCAGCCATGGGGCAGATCAGAGACTGGAGCAGCAGGCATGGGGCCTGTTATGTTAGGTAGCTGAGGAGGACAGGAACAACAGCCGGGCAGCCGAACACCTGAGATGTTGGTAACTAATAGGGCAGCGCTCAGGTTTATCCTCCTCAAACCCTTCCAGAGCCAGGCCCAAATTGGGCGAGATGGCGGAAAGAACTACACCCTCTTTCAAAATAACAGTAGGATCAGATAACTCAGGAGAGTCCGCAAAGAAACTCCTTGAGAGGGAATCCGCCTTAACATTCTTAGTGCCAGGAAGAAAAGAAACCACAAAATTAAAATGTGTGAAAAACAAGGCCCACCTGGCCTGTCTAGGATTAAGTCGCTTGGCTGATTCGAGATAAACCAGATTCTTATGGTCCATGAGGACCACCACCTGATGTTTGGCTCCTTCCAGCCAATGTCTCCACTCTTCAAAGGCTAACTTCATGGCCAATAACTCCCGATTACCCACGTCATAATTACGTTCAGTTGGAGAAAATTTTCGAGAGAAAAGGCACAAGGGTTACTCTTAGAGGTCTCTGGATCTCTTTGGGACAAAACGGCACCTGCCTCAATTTCAGAGGCATCAACCTCCACCTGAAACGGTAGAGAAACATCAGGCTCCCGTAGAACAGGAGCAGAAGTGAATCTCTGCTTAAGTTCCTGAAACGCAGAGACTGCCTCAGGAGGCCAATTCACCACATCAGAACCCTTTTTGGTCAAATCAGTCAATGGTTTAACAATACCGGAGAAATTACCAATAAATTTACGATAAAAATTGGCAAACCCCAAAAATCTCTGAAGAGCCTTCAACGAAGTAGGTTGGACCCAATCACAGATGGCCTGAACCTTGACCGGGTCCATTTCAATAACAGACGGAGACAACATGAATCCCAGAAATGAGACCTTCTGTACACCAAAAAGAAACTTTGATCCCTTCACATACAGTGCATTCTCTCTCAAAATCTGGAACACAGTCCGAACATGTTTCACATGAGAGTCCCAGTCATTGGAAAAAATCAAGATATCATCCAAATAAACAATCAGAAATTTATCCACAAAATCCCTGAAAATATCATTCATGAAGGATTGGAAGACGGAAGGAGCATTAGTGAGCCCAAAGGGCATCACTAGGTACTCAGAATGCCCCTCTGGGGTATTAAATGCCGTCTTCCATTCATCCCCGTGCTTAATGCGAATAAGGTTATACGCCCCCCTGAGGTCAAGCTTGGTAAACCAACTAGCACTTTTCACCCTGGAAAACAGGTCAGAAATCAAGGGTAACGGATATTGATATTTCACAGTGATCTTATTCAGGAGGCGATAATCAATACACGGCCTCAATGAACCATCCTTTTTGGCCACAAAGAAAAAACCGGCGCACAAGGGTGAAGAGGATGGTCTGATATGACCCTTCTCCAATGACTCCTTGATATAAGATCGCATAGCATCGTATTCAGGTACAGACAAGTTAAAAAGGCGACCTTTAGGAAATTTACCACCAGGCACTAATTCAATAGCGCAATCATAGCTCCTGTAAGGGGGCAAGGATGCAGATTTACTTAGACTAAATACATCCGAAAAATCAGTCAAAAAGTCAGGGACATCCTGAGACTGGGGAGAGGCAGAAAAAGCAGGAGTGTCGGCATTAACACATTGGCAGCCCCAACTGGTCACAGACACAGATTTCGAATCCAAAACAGGATTATGAGACTGTAACCAAGGGAAACCTAGTACAATAATGTCATGCAGATTATACAGCACCAGAAATTTGCAACTCTCCTGATGATCTGGTTCAACCCTCATTATCACCTGAGTAGAAAACTATGGTTTATTCTCCGCCAAAGGGGTAGAATCAATGCCCAGTAGGGGAATAGACTTCCGTAGGGGTATCATGAGAAACTCACAACGTTTAGCAAAGTCAAAATCCATCAGGTTAATAGCTGCTCCTGAATCAACAAAAGCCTGAGCAGAAAATGTGGACAGGGAGCAAATCAGGGTAAAAGTCAACAGAAATTTAGTCTGAACACTACCCAAGACAACTGAGCGTGCAAAACGTCTTCCGCGCTTAGGGCAGACTGAAATAGCATGAGAGGCGTCACCACAGTAGAAACATAACCCATTGCGCTTTCGAAACTCATGACGCTGTGCCCCAGAAGTCACTCTATCACACTGCATGATCTCAGAAGCTGGCTCACAAGGCAACACTATCTCACGCATACCTCTGCGTTCACGCAAACGTCTGTCAATTTGAATAGCCAATGACATAGAATCATTGAGAGCCATGGGGCAGATCAGAGATTGGAGCAGCAGCCATGGAGCCGATCAGAGATTGGAGCAGCAGCCATGGGGCCAATCAGAGACTGGAGCAGCAGGCATGGGGCCAATCAGAGACTGGAGCAGCAGCCATGGGGCAGATCAGAGACTGGAGCAGCAGGCATGGGGCCTATCAGAGACTGAAGCAGCAAACATGGGGCCAATCAGAGACTGGAGCAGCAGCCATGGGGCCAATCAGAGACTGGAGCAGCAGCCATGGGGCTATTCAGAGATTGACACAGCAGGCATGGGGGCAATCAGAGACTGGAGCAGCAGCCATGGGGCAGATCAGAGACTGGAGCAGCAGCCATGGGGCCAATCAGAGACTGGAGCAGCAGCCATGGGGCCAATCAGTGACTGGAGCAGCAGCCATGGGGCCAATCAGAGACTGGAGCAGCAGCCATGGGGCCAATCAGAGACTGGAGCAGCAGGCATGGGGCCAATCAGCGACTGGAGCAGCAGCCATGGGGCCAATCAGAGACTGGAGCAGCAGGCATGGGGCCAATCAGAGACTGGAGCAGCAGCCATGGGGCAGATCAGAGACTAGAGCAGCAAGCATGGGGCCAGTCAGAGACTGGAGCAGCAGACATGGTGCGAATCAGAGACTGGAGCAGCAGCCATGGGGCAGATCAGAGACTGGAAGCAGCATTTATGGGGCCCATTATTCACTGGATCATTAATAATATGGACCATGATTTTGGCCCATAACACACTGTATCAGCAGCCATGGGGCCCATCATACACAGTACATTGTCAATGGGGCAGATCAGAGACTGGAGCAGCAGCCATGGGGCCAATCAGAGACTGAAGCAGCAGGCATGGGGCCAATCAGAGACTGGAGCAACAGCAATGGGGCAGATCAGAGACTGTAACAGCAGGCATGGGGCCTATCAGAGACTGAAGCAGCAGGCATGGGGCCAATCAGAGATTGGAGCAGCAGCCATGGGGCCAATCAGAGACTGGAGCAGCAGCCATGGGGCCAATCAGAGACTGACGCAGCAGGCATGGGGCCAATCAGAGACTGGAGCAGCAGCCATGGGGCAGATCAGAGACTGGAGAAGCAGCCATGGGGCCGATCAGAGACTGGAGCAGCAGCCATGGGGTCAATCAGAGATTGGAGCAGCAGACATGGGGCCAATAAGAGACTGGAGCAGCTGCCATGGGGCCAATCAGAGACTGGAGCAGCAGCCATGGGGCCAATCAGAGACTTGGGCAGCAGCCATGGAGTCAATCAGAGACTGAAGCAGCAGCCATGGGGCCAATCAGAGACTGGAGCAGCAGGCATGGGGCGAATCAGAGACTGGAGAAGCCGCCATAGGGCTGGTCAGAGACTGAAGCAGCAGGCATGGGGCCTATCAGAGACTGGAGCAGCAGGCATGGGGCCTATCAGAGAGTGGAGCAGCAGCCATGGGGTCGATCAGAGACTGGAGCAGCAGCCATGGGACAGATCAGAGACTGGAGCAGCAGACATGGGGCCTATCAGAGAGTGGAGCAGCAGGCATGTGATCGATCAGAGACTGGAGCAGCAGCCATGGGGCCAATCAGAGACTGGAGCAGCAGCCTTGGGGCCAATCAGAGACTGAAGCAACAGGCATGGGGCCCAATCAGAGACAGGAGCAGCAGCCATGGGGCAGATCAGAGACTGGAGCAGCAGCCATGGGGCAAATCAGAGACTGGAGCAGCAGGCATGGGGCCAATCAGAGACTGGAGCAGCAGGCATGGGGTGAATCAGAGACTGAAGTAGCAGGCATGGGGCCAATCAGAGACTGGAGCAGCAGCCATGGGGCCAATCAGAAACTGGAGCAGCAGCCATGGGGCCAATCAGAGATTGACGCAGCAGGCATGGGGTCAATCAGAGACTGGAGCAGCAGCCATGGGGCCAATCAGAGACTGGAGCAGCAGCCATGGGTCCAATCAGAGACTGGAGCAGCAGCCATGGGGCCAATCAGAGACTGGAGCAGCAGCCATGGGCCAATCAGAGACTGGAGCAGCAGGCATGGGGCGAATCAGAGAGTGGAGCAGCAGCCATGGGGCAGATCAGAGACTGAAGCTGCAGGCATGGGGCCAATTAGAGACTGGAGCAGCAAGCATGGGGCGTATCAGAGACTGAAGCAGCAGCCATGGGGCAGATCTGAGACTGGAGCAGCATTTATGGGGCCCATTATACACTGGATCATTAATAACATGGACCATGATTTTGGCCCATAACACACTGTAGCAGCAGCCATGGGGCCCATCATATACAGTAGCATTGTCAATGGGGCAGATCAGAGACTGGAGCAGCAGCCATGGGGCCATTCAGAGACTGAAGCAGCAGGCATGAGGCGAATCAGAGACTGGAGCAGCAGCCATGGGGCCAATCAGAGACTGAAGCAGCAGGCATGGGGCCAATCAGAGACTGAAGCAGCAGGCATGGGGCCAATCAGAGACTGGAGCAGCAACCATGGGGCAGATCAGAGACTAAATTCGACATTTCCCTCTCTGTGGGCGGCACCATAATAACACCCTGGCAGCAGGCTCGCTGTCTGGGTGTTATGTTTGACACCAATCTCTCCTTCGCCTCCCATATAAAATCTCTTGCCCCTCTTGCCGCCTACACCTAAAGAACATCTCTAGAATCCGCCCTTTTCTCACCATGGAAACAACAAAAACCTTCACTGTCACCCTGATCCACTCCCGCCTGGACTACTGCAACGCTCTATTACTTTGCCTCCCCATTACTCAACTATCCCCTCTCCAGTCCATCCTTAATGCAGCAGCCAGGGTCATCCATCTGGCTAATTGGTATTCGGATGCGTCCGCTCTTCGCCAGTCCTTACACTGCCTGCCCATTCATTATAGGATCCAATTCAAAGTACTTGTTCTCACCCACAAAGCTCTCCACAGTGCAACACCCCCCTACATCTCCTCCCTCATTTCTATCTATCGGCCTAACCGACTGCTGCGCTCTGCAAACGACTTTCGACTAACCTCTGCACTAATCCGTACCTCCCACTCCCGACTCCAAGACTTCTCCCGCGCTGCGCCAATCCTCTGGAATGCTCTACCCCAAGAAATTAGGACTATCCACTATTTGCATGGTTTCAGGCGCTCCCTCAAAACACATTTGTTCAGAGCGGCCTATCACATTCACTAATCAAAGTCATTCTATGTGTAAGTGTGTGTGTGTAGCCCATTCACTATCTCCATCCATCCCTCACTGCCTCAAGATGGCTGGACCATCATTGTAAATGCACCATTGTATATACACACACCTGTACTTGGAATCTCCCCCACCTAATTGTAGATTGTAAGCTCACGAGCAGGGTAGTCTTATTTTGCTTTAATTATTGTATTGTTAACGTTCTAACTTATAACTTGTGTTTTGAAACTGTTAAACTGTAAAGCGCTGCGGAATATGTTGGTGCTATATAAATAAAGATTATTATTATTATAGCTGCCATGGGGCCAATCAGAGACTGGAGCAGCAGCCATGGGGCCAATCAGAGACTGGAGCAGCAGGCATGGGGCCAATCAGCGACTGGAGCAGCAGCCATGGGGCCAATCAGTGACTGGAGCAGCAGCCATGGGGCCAATCAGAGACTGGAGCAGCAGCCATGGGGCCAGAGACTGAAGCAGGAGGCATGGGGCCTATCAGAGACTGGAGCAGCAGGCATGGGGCGAATCAGAGACTGGAGCAGCAGCCATGGAGCAGATCAGAGACTGAAGCAGCAGGCATGGGGCCAATCAGAGACTGGAGCAGCAGGCATGAGGCGAATCAGAGACTGGAGCAGCAGCCATGGGGCAGATCAGAGACTGGAGCAGCATTTATGGGGCCCATTATACACTGGATCATTATATGGACCATGATTTTGGCCCATAACACACTGTAGCAGCAGCCATGGGGCCCATCATATACAGTAGCATTGTCAATGGGGCAGATCAGAGACTGGAGCAACAGCCATGGGACCATTCAGAGACTGAAACAGCAGGCATGGGGCCAATCAGAGACTGGAGCAGCAGCCATGGGCCTATCAGAGACTGAAGCAGCAGGCATGGGGCCTATTAGAGAGTGAAACAGCAGCCATGGGGCCAATCAGAGACTGG
Organism: Oophaga sylvatica; assembly: GCA_033576555.1. Taxonomy (NCBI): domain Eukaryota; kingdom Metazoa; phylum Chordata; class Amphibia; order Anura; family Dendrobatidae; genus Oophaga; species Oophaga sylvatica. The sequence goes on from JARQOD010005346.1 coordinate 30,863, forward strand.
AGCAGCAGGCATGGGGCCTATCAGAGACTGGAGCAGCAGGCATGGGGCCGATCAGAGAGTGGAGCAGCAGGCATGGGGCCTATCAAAGAGTGTAGCAGCAGTCATGGGGCCGATCAGAGACTGGAGCAGCAGCCATGAGGCAGATCAGAGACTGGAGCAGCAGCCATGGGGCAGATCAGAGACTGGAGCAGCAGGCATGGGGCCAATCAGAGACTGGAGCAGCAGCCATGGGGCCAATCAGAGACTGGAGCAGCAGCCATGGGGACAATAAGAGACTGAAGCAGCAGGCATGGGGCCAATCAGAGACTAGAGCAGCAGCAATGGGGCAGATCAGAGACTGGAGCAGCAGGCATGGGTGTTGTGAAAGTGTTAGAAATGGATTCTGAGCAGAAGCTCCCTCTGGTGGTTACAAACAGTACTGAACTATTCAATGAAGATTGTGAAAATTGGAAATCAGGTGTTACAGACTGGTCTTATATAAGGGAGGTTCCCTCCCATCAGGGTTGCCGGTGATCAATTGTTCTTGTCTCAACTTTGGTTCCTGGTTCACTTGGAAACTTGCTGTGTCTTGCCTGCATCTTCTGCTAACAGATAAGATATTTTCTGCTTTTATTTTTGTGCTTGCTTTTTGCATTTTGTCCTGCACTTCTGTGGAGGTCAGCCAGGTCCCCTCCAGGGGCTTGTGCTCCTCTCAGTTTATCTGAGCCACTGTTATTTGTTCATTTGCCTTTTCCAGTTTTTTTCAGTGGCTGCTGCTTAGTTTTGTTACACCAGAGAACTAATTTAGGTGGTAGAGGTCGTGTGATCTCAGGTGTTTTTGCAATTAGTGAGTTGGTATTTTTTTAGGGTTTTTTGGATTGCAGTAAGTGTCCTTCCTATCCTTTTCTTTCTAGGAAGATTGGGCCCCAATGTTTGCTCATACTATTTTCTGTCTGTGTCTGTATTTCCTCTTGTCTAACCGCCATTACATGTTTGGGGGCTTCCTATGTTCTTTGGGGATCTGCTCCGGGGCAGATAGTTTTCCTCTTTCTATCTTTAGGTGTAGTTAGCTTCTCAGGCTGTGACGAGGCGTCTAGGACCAACGTAGGTACGCTCCACGGCTGCCTTTAGTTGTGGTGGTTAGTCAGGGTACTGCAATCCAGTAGATTCCAACTTCTCTGGTGTATTGCCTTTTTTGCCTGCTCTCCTCAGCTACCAAATCATAACAGTATCACCGGCCAAACTGAAAATTATATGGTACTCACTGAAGGGAAAGATAGTGTAAAAAAAAAAAAAAAAAAGTTTTCAAGAGATATATATATTTTTTTTCTCTTTTTCTCTGGGTGCTGATGATTTTTTTTTCTCTCAATGGAGTTTGCACAGTTGTCTGGCCGTGTGTATCAGCTTGTCACTGAAGTTCGGAGTATTGCTATCTATCTTGCAAGGTTGCCGGTTGTGGAACCTAGGATCCCCATGCCAGATTTATTTTTGGGGGATCGAGATAAATTTCTGAATTTCAAAAATAACTGTAAGTTGTTTTTTGCCTTAAAACCTAAGTCCTCAGGGAACACAGCACAGCAGGTTCAAATTGTCATCTCTCTCCTGCGCGGCGATCCTCAGGATTGGGCTTTTTCCCTGACACCTGGTGATCCTGTTTTGAGTAATGTTGATGCATTTTTTCAGGCTCTGGGGTTATTGTACGATGAGCCTAATGTCACTGATCAAGCTGAAAAAGCCTTGTTGGCATTAAATCAGGGGCTTGAGGACGCTGAGTTATACTGTCAGAGATTCCGAAGGTGGGCAGTCCTGACCAAACGGAATGATGATGCTTTGGCAGCCCTTTTTCGGAAGGTTCTGTCAGAGAATGTAAAGGATGTTATGGTGGGATTCCCTGTCCCCTCTGGTCTCAATGATTCTATGTCATTAGCGATTCAAATTGACAGACGTTTGCGTGAGCATAGAGGTATGCGTGGAATAGTGTTGCCTTGTGAACCAGCTTCTGAACCCATGCAGTATGATAGAGTGGCTTCTGGGGCACAGCGTCATGAGTTTCGAAAACGCAATGGGTTATGTTTCTACTGTGGTGACGCCTCTCATGCTATTTCAGTCTGCCCTAAGCGGGGAAGACGTTTTGCACGCTCAGTTGTCTTGGGTAGTGTTCAGACTAAATTTCTGTTGACTGTTACCCTGATTTGCTCCCTGTCCACATTTTCTGCTCAGGCTTTTGTTGATTCGGGAGCAGCTATTAACCTGATGGATTTTGATTTTGCTAAACCTTGTGGGTTTCCCTTGATACCCCTACGGAAGTCTATTCCCCTACTGGGGATTGATTCTACCCCTTTGGCTGAGAATAAACCCCAGTTCTCTACTCAGGTGATAATGAGGGTTGAACCTGATCATCAGGAGAGTTGCAAATTTTAGTGCTGTATAATCTGCATGACATTGTTGTACTGGGTTTCCCTTGGTTACAGTCTCATAATCCTGTTTTGAATTGGAAATCTGTGTCTGTAACCAGTTGGGGCTGCCAATGTGTTAATGCCAACACTCCTGTTTTTTCTGCCTCTCCCCAGGCTCAGGATGTTCCTGACTTTTTGACTGATTTTTCTGATGTGTTTAGCGAAAGTAAATCTGCATCCTTGCCCCCCCCATAGGAGCTATGACTGCGCTATTGAATTAGTGCCTGGTAGTAAATTCCCTTAAGGTCGCCTTTTTAACTTGTCTGTACCTGAACATGACGCTATGCGGTCTTATATCAAGGAGTCATTGGAGAAGGGTCATATCAGACCATCCTCTTCAACCTTGGGTGCCGGTTTTTTCTTTGTGGCCAAAAAGGATGGTTCATTAAGGCCGTGTATTGATTATCGTCTCTTGAACGATATCACTGTGAAATATCAATATCCGTTACCCTTGATTTCTGACCTGTTTTCCTGGGTGAAAAGTGCTAGTTGGTTTACCAAGCTTGACCTCAGGGGGGCGTATAACCTTATTCGCATTAAGCACGGGGATGAATGGAAGACGGCATTTAATACCCCAGAGGGGCATTTTGAGTACCTAGTGATGCCCTTTGGGCTCACTAATGCTCCTTCCGTCTTCCAGTCCTTCATGAATGACATTTTCAGGGATTTTGTGGATAAATTTCTGATTGTTTATTTGGATGATATCTTGATTTTTTCCAATGACTGGGTCTCTCATGTGAAACATGTTCGGACTGTGTTCCAGATTTTGAGAGAGAATGCTCTGTATGTGAAGGGATCAAAGTGTCTTTTTGGTGTACAGAGGATCTCATTTCTGGGATTCATTTTGTCCCCATCTGTTATTGAAATGGACCCGGTCAAGGTTCAGGCCATCTGTGATTGGGTCCAACCTACTTCATTAAAGGCTCTTCAGAGATTCTTGGGTTTTGCCAATTTTTATCGTAAATTTATTGGTAATTTCTCTGTTATTGTTAAACCATTGACTGATTTGACCAAAAAGGGTTCTGATGTGGTGAATTGGCCTCCTGACGCAGTCTCTGCGTTTCAGGAACTTAAGCAGAGATTCACTTCTGCTCCTGTTCTACGGCAGCCTGATGTTTCTCTGCCATTTCAGGTGGAGGTTGATGCCTCTGAAATTGGGGCAGGTGCCGTTTTGTCCCAAAGAGATCCAGAGACCTCTAAAAGTAACCCTTGTGCCTTTTTCTCTCGAAAATTTTCTCCAACTGAACGTAATTATGACGTGGGTAATCGAGAGTTATTGGCCATGAAGTGGGCTTTTGAAGAGTGGAGACATTGGCTGGAGGGAGCCAAACATCAGGTGGTGGTCCTCACGGACCATAAGAATCTGGTTTATCTGGAATCAGCCAAGCGACTTAATCCTAGACAGGCCAGGTGGGCCTTGTTTTTCACACGTTTTAATTTTGTGGTTTCCTTTCTTCCTGGCACTAAGAATGTTAAGGCGGATGCCCTCTCGAGGAGTTTCCTTGCGGACTCTCCTGAGTTATCTGATCCTGCTGTTATTTTGAAAGAGGGTGTAGTTCTTTCCGCCATCTCGCCCAATTTGAGACTGGCTCTGGAAGGGTGTCAGGAGGATAAACCCGAGCTCTGCCCTATTGGGAAATTGTTTGTCCCAGACCGGTGGAAAAAGAGTGTGATGTCTGAGATTCATTGTTCCGCGTTGGCAGGTCATCCCAGAATTTTTGGTACCAGAGACTTGATTAGTCGGTCCTTTTGGTGGCCTACTTTGTCTCGTGACGTCAGGGAATTTGTGCAGTCCTGCGGGACTTGCTCTAGCTCCAAGCCTTGCTCTCGCTCTAGTGGTTTGTTGATGCCATTGCCTGTGCCCAAGAGACCATGGACCCATATCTCTATGGATTTTATTTCCGACCTCCCTGTTTCTCAGAGAATGACCGTTATCTGGGTGATTTGTGATAGGTTTTCCAAAATGATACATCTTGTGCCATTACCTAATTTGCCTTCCTCCTCCGAATTGGTGCCTTTGTTCCTTCAGCACGTGGTTCGGTTACACGGCATTCCTGAGAACATTGTGTCTGACAGAGGAGACCAGTTTGTTTCCAGATTTTGGAGGACTTTTTGTTCTAAACTTGGTGTTCAATTGTCTTTCTCCTCGGCTTTTCATCCTCAGACCAATGGACAAACTGAGAGAACAAACCAGACATTGGAGACTTATCTGAGATGCTTTGTGTCTGCTGATCAAGATGACTGGGTCTCTTTTTTGCCTTTGGCTGAGTTTGCTCTTAATAATAGGGCTAGCTCTGCCACTTTGATGTCTCCATTTTTTTGCAATTTTGGGTTTCACCCTCAATTTTCTTCGGGACAGACGGAGGCTTCTGTCTGTCCAGGTGTTGACTCTGTTGTGGAGCGTATGCAGCAGATTTGAGACCAGGTAGTGGAGAGGTTGTCCCTCTCTCAGGAGAGGGCCCAGCGGTTTGCCAACCGGCATAGGACTGATGGTCCTCGGTTTGAAGTGGGGGACTTGGTCTGGTTGTCCTCAAGAAATATCCCTATGAGAGTTGCATCTCCTAAGTTTAAGCCTAGGTTCATTGGACCTTATAAGATCATGGAGATTCTTAATCCTGTTTCCTTTCATTTACTTCTTCCAGGGACATTTAAGATCCATAACGTGTTCCACAAGTCCTTATTGAAGAGGTTTGTCGAGCCAGTGGTTCCTATGGCTGCGCCTCCTGACCCTGTTTAGGTTGAGGGCAATCTGGAGTATGTGGTTGAGAAAATATTGGATTCTCGTTTTTCTAGACGGAAACTCCAGTATTTGGTTAAGTGGAGAGGTTATGGTCAGGAGGACAATTCTTGGGTGTTTGCTTCGGACATCCATGCTAGGAGATTGATCCGTGCATATTACAGAGCTCAGCCTGACCGACATGGTTGCTCAAATGAGGGTTCGGTGACCCCTCCTCAAGGGGGGGTACTGTTGTGAATGTGTTAGAAATGAATTCTGAGCAGAAGCTCCCTCTGGTGGTTACAAACAGTACTGAACCATTCAATGAAGATAGTGAAGATTGGCAATCAGGAGTTACAGACTGGTCTTATAAAAGGGAGATTCCCTCCCATCAGGGTTGCCGATGATCAATTGTTCTTGTCTCAACTTTGGTTCCTGGTTCACTTGGAAGCTTGCTGAGTCTTGCCTGCATCTTCTGCTAACAGATAAGATATTTTCTGCTTTTATTTTTGCGCTTGCTTTTTGCATTTTTTCCTGTACTTCTGTGGAGGTCAGCCAGGTCCCCTCCGTGGGATTGTGCTCCTCTCAGTTTATCTGAGCCACTGTTATTTGTTCATTTGCCTTTTCCAGTTTTTTCAGTGGCTGCGGCTTAGTTTTGTTACACCAGAGAATTAATTTAGGTGGTAGAGGTCGTGTGATCTCAGGTGTTTTTGCAATTAGTAGAGTTGGTATTTTTTTAGGGTTTTTTGGATTGCAGTAAGTGTCCTTCCTATCCTTTTCTTTCTAGGAAGATTGGACCCCAACGTTTGCTCATACTATTTTCTGTCTGTGTCTGTATTTCCTCTTGTCTAACCGCCATTACATGTTTGGGGGCTTCCTATGTTCTTTGGGGATCTGCTCAGGGGCAGATAGCTTTCCTCTTTCTATCTTTAGGTGTAGTTAGCCTTTCAGGCTGTGACGAGGCGTCTAGGACCAACATAGGTACGCTCCACGGCTGCCTTTAGTTGTTGTGGTTAGTCAGGGTACTGCAATCCAGTTGATTCCAATCTCTCTGGTATATTGCCGTTTTTGCCTGCTCTCCTCAGCTACCAAATCATAACAGTCTTCTCACTAAAGAAGCATTTTGGATCTTTAATTTGAACATGAGGTATCCTCAGGGGTTAAATAAAAGAAATGAAATTATGCATCACTATTGAGAATAATAAGTAATAGGTAGATATGTGGACGTGTTGCACTCATCATATCCTGTACAATTTGGCAGTATAGATCCAAATTTTTAGTGGTCTTGCAGTAGCATTAATCAAAGTTTAAATCTATAGTACTCTGTGCGACTATCAATATGCACCTTTCTATGTAATTGGAATATTATGCCGTCATTTCGGCTAAACTTTGGGACCCATGTAGAAGCATAGCCCCTAAACATTGATATGATATGAGCATACGAAGATTGGCAAAAAATTAATTAAAAAGATTTACTCTTATGGTGCAGCTGTGGTTCAGCACCTCTAATTAATATAGCATTTCATCATGCTTTGTATAAATTACTATATCACAAGTGTGAGGTGACATGCATCACTTTCATGTGTGTGTTGTGGTACGGTGCATCTAATTGTTATGGCAGTCCGTACGTTGTATTATTTGCACGGGTAAGCTAAAGTGCATGAAATTCTGGTAGCGTATACTGCCATTTGATCATTTCAATACGATATAAGAATTGACTTGGGGATGTCACCGCACTCCTATATTGGGAGGAATTAATGTTTATAATTTATATATTCATTTTTCATTAAACACTTTATTTTCTTTGTACTCTTAAAATGTAGGTTTTAATCTATAGCATTGGTATCGGCATGCATGCAAAGGTGGATAGGTCTGCCAGTATCTCACATACAGCATTTCTCCGTGTTATATTCTTAACAGCTGAATCACTTATAACTCCTTTTTTCTATTATTTCAACTAGCACCCCTGTATGCGTATAACATCGATACATACTATAGTCTATTTGGCATAAGTGTATTTTATACATACATATCTCTGTTGATGAGAATTTAGATATAGAGGCTCCCATTGTAATATATTTTATCAGCGCAAGAACTTGTAGCGCTGCTTCTAATTCATATTCGTTACAACCACATTGGTATACATATACAGTCAGGGCCAGAAATATTTGGACAGTGACACAATTTTCGCGAGTTGGGCTCTGCATGCCACCACATTGGATTTGAAATGAAACCTCTACAACAGAATTCAAGTGCAGATTGTAACGTTTAATTTGAAGGGTTAAACAAAAATATGTGTTAGAAAATGTAGGAATTGTACACATTTCTTTACAAACACTCCACATTTTAGGAGGTCAAAAGTAATTGGACAAATAAACATAACCCAAACAAAATATTTTTAGTTTCAAAATTTTGTGGCAAATCCTTTGGAGGCAATCACTGCCTTAAGTCTGGAACGCATGGACATCACCAAACGCTGGGTTTCCTCCTTCTTAATGCTTTGCCAGGCCTTTACAGCCGCAGCCTTCAGGTCTTGCTTGTTTGTGGGTCTTTCCCTCTTAAGTCTGGATTTGAGCAAGTGAAATGCATGCTCAATTGGGTTAAGATCTGGTGATTGACTTGGCCATTGAAGAATGTTCCACTTTTTTGCACTCATGAACTCCTGTGTAGCTTTGGCTGTATGCTTGGGGTCATTATCCATCTGTACTATGAAGCGCCGTCCAATCAAGTTTGCAGCATTTGGCTGAATCTGGGCTGAAAGTATATCCCGGTACACTTCAGAATTCATCCGGCTACTCTTGTCTGCTGTTATGTCATCAATAAACACAAGTGACCCAGTGCCATTGAAAGCCATGCATGGCCATGCCATCACGTTGCCTCCACCATGTTTTAGAGGATGTGGTGTGCCTTGGATCATGTGCCGTTCTGTTGTGAATGGGTTTGAGATGAGTTCTGAGCAGAGGCTCCCTCTGGTGGTTACAAGCGGTACTAGTGAGGATTGGGAATCAGGTGTTACTGATTGGTCTTATTTAAGGGAATCATTTTCCCATCAGGGTTGCCGGTGATCAATTGTTCTGGTCTGAATCCTTCTTTCCAGTTTCCCTTGTAGCCTGCTGTGTCGTTTCTGCATCTCCTGCTATCAGATAAGACAATTTCTTATTTTGTGTTTTTGCTATATTTTTGCATTTTGTCCTGCACTTCTGTGGGGGCCTTCTGGGTCCCCTCCGGGGGCTTTTGCCCTCTCAGTTTAGTCCAGCCACTGTGTTTTGTACTTTTGCTTTTTGCAGTTTTTTCAGTGGCTGCTGTTTTTGTTACACCAGAGAACTAATTTAGGTGGTAGAGGTCGTGTGATCTCAGGTGATTTTGAAATTAGTAGAGTTGGTGTTTTTCAGGGTTTTCTGGGATTGCAGTAAGTACCCTTCCTGTCCTTTTCTATTTAGATAGTTTGGGCCCCAGCGTTTGCTCATACTATTTTCTTTCTGTGTCAGTATTTCCTCTTGTCTAACCGCCATTACATGTTTGGGGGCTTTCTATTATCTTTGGGGTTCTGCTCCGGGGCAGATAGCTTTCCTATTTCTATCTTTGGGTGTGGTTGGTTTCTCAGGCTGTGACGAGGCGTCTGGGACCGTCGTGGGAACGCTCCACGGCTGCCTCTAGTTGCGGTGGTTAGTCAGGGTACTGCAATCTCATAGATTCCAACTGCTCTGGTGTATTTCCTTTTTACCTGCACTCCTCAGCTACCGTAACATAACAGTATCACCGGCCATAAAAATTGTATGGTACTCACAGAAGGGAAAAAATATTTTGAAGGAAGAAAAGTTGTCAGAGATATTTTTCTGTTTGTTGCATTTTTTTTTTTTTTTTTTCCCTCTGTATCTCTGGGTGCTGGGGAGGATCTTTTCTCCCAATGGAGTTTGCACAGTTGTCTGGCCGTGTGGATCAGCTTGCCACTGAGGTTCGGAGTATTGCTGCATATCTTGCTAGGTTGCCTGTTGTGGAACCTAGGATCCCCATGCCAGATTTGTTTTCAGGGGATCGAGCTAAGTTTCAGAATTTCAAAAATAATTGTAAATTGTTTCTTGCCTTAAAATCTAAGTCCTCAGGAAACGCAGCGCAGCAGGTTCAAATTGTCATCTCTCTCCTGCGCGGCGATCCTCAGGATTGGGCTTTTTCCCTCACACCTGGGGATCCTGTTTTGAGTGATGTTAATGCATTTTTTCAGGCTTTGGGGTTATTGTACGATGAGCCTAATGTCACTGATCAAGCTGAAAAAGCCTTGTTGGCATTAAATCAGGGGCTTGATGACGCTGAGTTATACTGTCAGAGATTCCGTAGGTGGGCAGTCCTGACCAAATGGAATGACGACGCTTTGGCGGCCCTTTTCCGGAAGGGTCTGTCGGATAATGTAAAGGATGTTATGGTGGGATTCCCTGTCCCCTCTGGTCTCAATGATTCTATGTCATTAGCGATTCAAATTGACAGACGTTTGCGTGAGCGGAGAAGTATGCGTGGAGTGGTGTTGCCTTGTGAGCCAGCTGCTGAGCCCATGCAGTGTGATGGAGTGGTGTCTGGGGCACAGCGTCATGAGTTTCGAAAGCGCAATGGGTTATGTTTCTACTGTGGTGATGCCTCTCATGCTATTTCAGTCTGCCCTAAGCGGGGAAGATGTTTTGCACGCTCAGTTGTCTTGGGTAGTGTTCAGACTAAGTTTTTATTAACTGTCACTCTGATATGCTCTCTGTCCTCATTTTCTGCTCAGGCTTTCGTTGATTCTGGAGCAGCTATTAACCTGATGGATTATGATTTTGCTAAACGTTGTGGATTTCCCTTGATACCCCTACAGAAGTCTATTCCCCTACTGGGGATCGATTCTACCCCTTTGGCTGAGAATAAACCCCAGTTTTCTACTCAGGTGATAATGAGGGTTGAACCTGATCACCAGGAGTGCTGCAAATTTTTGGTTCTATATAATCTGCATGACATTATCGTGCTGGGTTTCCCTTGGTTACAGTCTCATAATCCTGTTTTGGATTGGAAATCTGTGTCTGTAACCAGTTGGGGCTGCCAATGTGTTAATACCAACACTCCTGTTTTTTCTGCCTCCCCCCAGGCTCAGGATGTTCCTGACTTTTTGTTTGATTTTTCTGATGTGTTTAGCGAAAGTAAATCTGCATCCTTACCTCCCCATAGGAGCTATGACTGCGCTATTGAATTAGTGCCAGGTAGTAAATTCCCTAAGGGTCGCCTTTTTAACTTGTCTGTACCTGAACATGACGCTATGCGGTCTTATATCAAGGAATCATTGGAGAAGGGTCATATCAGACCATCTCTTCACCCTTAGGTGCCGGTTTTTTCTTTGTGGCCAAAAAAGATGGTTCATTAAGGCCGTGTATTGATTATCGTCTCTTGAACAATATTACTGTGAAATATCAATACCCGTTACCCTTGATTTCTGACCTGTTTTCCAGGGTGAAAAACGCTACTTGGTTTACCAAGCTTGACCTCAGGGGGGCGTATAACCTTATTCGCATTAAGCACGGGGATGAATGGAAGACGGCATTTAACACCCCTGAAGGGCATTTTGAGTACCTTGTGATGCCCTTTGGGCTCACTAATGCTCCTTCCGTCTTCCAGTCCTTCATGAATGACATTTTCAGGGATTTTGTGGACAAGTTTCTGATTGTTTATTTGGATGATATCTTGATTTTTTCTAATGACTGGGACTCTCATGTGAAACATGTTCGAACTGTATTCCAGATTTTGAGAGAGAATGCTCTGTATGTGAAGGGATCAAAGTGTCTTTTTGGCGTACAGAAGATCTCATTTCTGGGATTCATTTTGTCCCCATCTGTTATTGAAATGGACCCGGTCAAGGTTCAGGCCATCTGTGATTGGGTCCAACCTACTTCATTAAAGGCTCTTCAGAGATTTTTGGGTTTTGCCAATTTTTATCGTAAATTTATTGGTAATTTCTCTGTTATTGTTAAACCATTAACTGATTTGACCAGAAAGGGTTCTGATGTGGTGAATTGGCCTCCTGAGGCAGTCTCTGCGTTTCAGGAACTTAAGCAGAGATTCACTTCTGCTCCTGTTCTACGGCAGCCTGATGTTTCTCTGCCATTTCAGGTGGAGGTTGATGCCTCTGAAATTGGGGCAGGTGCCGTTTTGTCCCAAAAAGATCCAGAGACCTCTAAAAGTAACCCTTGTGCCTTTTTCTCTCGAAAATTTTCTCCTACTGAACGTAATTATGACGTGGGTAATCGGGAGTTATTGGCCATGAAGTGGGCTTTTGAAGAGTGGAGACATTGGCTGGAGGGAGCCAAACATCAGGTGGTGGTCCTTACAGACCATAAGAATCTGGTCTATCTGGAATCTGCCAAGCGACTCAATCCTAGACAGGCCAGGTGGGCCTTGTTTTTCACACGTTTTAATTTTGTGGTTTCCTTTCTTCCTGGCACTAAGAATGTTAAGGCGGATGCCCTCTCGAGGAGTTTCCTTGCGGACTCTCCTGAGCTATCTGATCCCTCTGTTATTTTGAAGGAGGGTGTAGTTCTTTCCGCCATCTCGCCTAATTTGAGACTTGCTCTGGAGGGGTGTCAGGAGGATAGGCCCGAGCGCTGCCCTGTTGGAAAATTGTTTGTCCCGGACCAATGGAAAAAGAGTGTGATGTCTGAGATTCATTGTTCCGCATTGGCTGGGCATCCCGGAATTTTTGGTACCAGAGACTTGGTTAGTCGGTCCTTTTGGTGGCCTACCTTGTCTCGCGATGTCAGGGAATTTGTGCAGTCCTGCGGGACTTGCTCCGCCCAAGCCTTGCCTCGCTCTGGGGTTTTTGAGCCTTCCTGCCCCCAAAACCCCATGGCCCATATTCTGGGGATTTCTTTCCGACTTCCTGTTTCCAGAGAATGCCCCCAGGGGTAATTTGTGATGGTTTTTTCCAAAATGAACATTTGCCCCATTACCAAACCCCTTCCCCTCTGAATTGGGCCGTTTTTCCTCAAACGGGGTTTTTTACACGGCATTCCTGAGAACATTTGTCTGACAGGGGCCCCTTTGTTTCCATTTTGGAGGTTTTTTGTTCTAAAACTGGGTGTTCAATTGTCTTTCTCCTCGGTTTTCCCCCTCAGACCAATGTCAAACTGAGGGAACAAACCGATTTTTGGAGTTTTATTAAGTTCTTTGTGTCTGTGATGGGGATATGGGTTTTTTTTTTGCCTTTGGCTTTTTGCCTTAATTAGCTACTCTCCCCTTTTGATGTCTCCGTTTTTTTTTAATTCTGGTTTCCCCCTCGATTTTTTCGGACAGATGAGGTTTTCTTTCCCCCAGTGTTGACTTTTGTTGAGCGTATGCAGCATTTTTGGGCCCCAGTATGAGGGTTTTCCCTCTTCAGGAGAAGGCCCGCGGTTTGCAACCCGGGGCAGGGGCTGAGGGCCCCCGGGGTTTAAAGGGGGGACTTGGTTGGTTGTCCAAAAAGAATATTCCTATGAGATAGCATCTCCAAATTTTTAACCCCTAGGTTCATTGGACCTTATAAATCTGGAGTTATTAATCCTTTTCTTTTCGTTGCTTCTTCCAGGAATTTAAGATCCAAACGGTTCCACAACCCTTTTGAAAGGTTTGTTGAGCCAGTGGTTTGCTGCGTGCCCTCCCCGTTTGGTTGAGGCAATCTGGATATGGGGTTTGGGAAAAATTTTTATTCTCGTTTTTCTAGAGAAGATCCAGTATTTGGTTAAATGGAGAGGTTATGGCAGGGAAATATTCTTGGGTGTTTTTTTCGGGGATCCCCGTAGGGAATATCCGGCGTATCATAGAACTCATCCGACCCCCCCGGTTCTCAAATGAGGGTTTGGGCCCCTTCCCCAAGGGGGGGGAGTTGTGGAAGGTTTGAGTGAGTTCTGAGAGAGGTCCCTCTGGGGTTACCCGGTTAGTGAGGATTGGGGGAAAGTGTTATGATTGGTCTTTTTAAGGAATCATTTTTTCCTCAGGGTTTCCCTGCAATTGTTCTGGTCGAATCCTTCTTTTTCCGTTCCCTGTCCTGCTGTGTCGTTTCTGATCTCCGCTATCAATAAGACAATTTTTATTTTTTTTTTTTTCTATATTTTTTGCATTTTGTCCCGATTCTGGGGGGCCTTCGGGGCCCCCCCGGGGGTTTTGCCCTTCATTTAGTCCAGCCACTGGTTTGTAATTTTTCTTTTTCATTTTTTTTGTGCTGCTGTTTTTGTACACCAGAGAACTAATTTAGGTGGTAGAGGTCGTGGATCTCGGTTTTTTAAATTTGAAGTTGGTTTTTTTATTTTTTTGGGATTGCATAAGTCCCCCTTCCCCCTTTCCCTTTTTATTTAGATGTTTGGGGCCCCAGCGTTTGCCATACTATTTTCTTTCTTTCCCCTTTTCCTTTTGTCTAACGCCATTACATTTTGGGGCTTTTATTATTTTGGGGGCTGCTCCGGGGCAGATAGCTTTCCTATTTCTATCTTTGGGTGGGTTGGGGTTTTTTCACTGTGACGAGGCGGGGGACCGTGGGGAATTTTTCCCCACCCCACCCCCCCTATTTTGGGGGGGTTAGTCAGGGTACTGCAATCTAAGATTCCAAAATCCCTTTTGGGTTATTTCCTTTTTACCTGCACCCTCACTACCGAAAAAAAAAAGTATACCCCCCCCCCCCTAAAAATTGTATGGTACTCACAAAGGGAAAAAATATTTTTTAAGGAAGAAAAATTGTCAAGATATTTTTCTGTTTTTTTCATTTTTTTTTTTTTTTTTTCCCCTGTATCTCGGTGCTGGGGGGGATTTTTTCCCAAAGGGGTTTTTACAGTTGTTGGCCGGTGGAAGCTTCCACTGAGGTTCGGAATTTTTGCAACTGCGGGGTTCCCCTTGTGGAAAAGGATCCCCCGCCCCATTTTTTTCAGGGATCGAGCTAAGTTTCAGAATTTCAAAATAATTTAAATTTTTCTTGCCTTAAAAAATAAGTCCTCAGGAAACGCGCGCAGCAGGTTCAAATTGTTCTCTCTCCCCGGGCATCCCCCGGGGTTGGGTTTTTTTCCCCCAACCAGGGGGGCCTGTTTTGAGTGATGTTAAAAAAATTTTTTTTCAGGTTTGGGTTATTGTACGATGACCTAAAATCACGATCAAGTAAAAAGGGGCCGTTGGCATTAAAATCAGGGGGTTGTTTTCGCTGAGTTATACTGTCAGAGTTCCGTAGGTGGGCAGTCCTTCCAAATGGGGGAAGACGACGCTTTGGCGGGGGCCCCTTTTTCCCCGGAAGGGCTGTCGGATAATGTAAAGATGTTTGGGGGATTCCCCCTCCCCTCTGGCTCATGAAAATTTATGTCATTAGCGATTTTTAAATTTACAGACGTTGGTGAGCGGAGAATATCGTGGAGTGGTGTTGTTTTTGACCCGCTGCTGAGCCCAGCAGTGGGAGTGGTTTTGGGCACAGCGCAGAGTTTCAAAAAACGAAGGGGGTTTTTTTTTCTACTGTGGTGATCCTTCAGATTTCGTCTGCCTAAGGGGGGAAAGTTTTGCACCCATTGTCTTGGGTAGTTTCAATAATTTTTTTAACGTCACTCGATATGTCTCTGTCTCTTTTTCGTCAGGTTTTCTTTGTTTCGGGGCCCCTTAAAACCCCTGAGGGATTATGATTTTGCAAAAACGTTGTGGTTTTCCCCTTTATACCCCTACAGAATCTATTCCCCTACTGGGGATTTTTTCCCCCTTTTTGGGCTAAAATTTAAACCCCCCAGTTTTCACTCGGTGATAATGAGGGTTGAAACCTACCCCCGGGGATGCTGAAAATTTTTTGGGTTTTTTATAATCTAAATGCTTACGGGGGGTTTTTTTTGGGTTTTTAAAGTTTTTAATCCTGTTTGGATTGGAAATCTGTGCTGTAACCTTGGGGCCCGCCAATGTGTTAATTTCCAACACTCCTGTTTTTTTCTGCCCCCCCCCCGGCGAGGAGTTCCTGATTTTTGTTTTATTTTTCTGGGGGTTTTTTTTGGAAAGTTTTAAACTGCTTTCCCTTTCCTCCCCATAGGGGTTTAAAAGCGCTATTAATTAGTCCGGGGAGTAAATTCCCTAAGGGGGCCCCTTTTTTAAAAATTGGGGCTGTACCCGAACAAACCTTGCGGTCTTTTTTCAGGAAAACTTTTGGGGAAAAGGGGCATTCGACCATCCTTTTTCCCCCTTGGGTTTCCCGGGGGTTTTTTTTTTGGGCCCCAAAAAGGGGGTTCTTTTAAGGGGGTGTATTGTTTTCGCTCTTGAAAAAAATTTTTGTAAATACAATACCCGTTACCCCTTTATTTTGCCCCGTTTTCCGGGGTTTTAAAAACCTACGGGTTTCCCAAAAACTTGACCTCGGGGGGGGGGTAAAAACCCTTTTTCCTTTAAAACAGGGGGAAAGAAGGAAGGGGGCATTTAACACCCCTAAAGGGGGTTTTTTTTATTTCCTTGGATCCCTTTGGGCCACAAAAGCCCTTCCGTCTTCCACCTTCATGAATGACATTTTCAGGGATTTTTTTGGCAAGTTTTGATTGTTTATTTGGATGAATTTGTTTTTTTCCCAATGACGGGGGGCTCTCATGTGAAAAATGTTCAACTGTATTCCCCGTTTTTTAGAGGAATCTCTGTATGTGAAGGGATTAAAAAATCTTTTTTTCCTTCAGAAGATCCAAATTTTGGGGTTCTTTTTTCCCCTTTTGTTATTGAAAAAAGGGGGGCCCTCAAGGTTAAAGGGCCCCTGTGATTGGGGCCCCAAACCCCCCCTTTATTAAAACTCTTCAGAGATTTTTGGGTTTTGCCAATTTTTTTTTGTAAAATTTTTTGGGATTTCTCTTTTTATTTTTAAAACCCCTTTTAAATGATTTGGGCCCGAAAGGGTTTGATTGGGGAATTGGCCCCCCAGGCTTCGGTTTCAGGAAAAAAAGAGAGATTTACTTTGCTCCTGTTTTGGGGACCCCGATGTTTCTCGCCATTTCGGTGGGGGTTGAGCCCCTAAAATTTTGGGGGAGGTGCCTTTTTTTCCCCCCAAAAGTTCCAAGAAACCCCAAAATAACCCTTGTCCCCTTTTTTTCCCTTAAAAATTTTTTTCCCCATGAACGTAATTATAAAAAGGGGGGAAACGGGGGGTTAAATTGGGCCCTGAAAGGGGGTTTTGAAGGGGGGGGAAAATTTTGGGGGGGGGGGACCAAACATCGGGTTTTGGGGGCCCTTTTTCAGGGCCAAAAAATCTGGGCTTCTAAAAAATTCCCCAAACGACTAAACCCCAAAAAGGGGCCCGGGGGCCCCTTTTTTTTCACATTTTTTTAATTTTTTTGGGGGTTTTTTCCTTTTTTTCCCGGGGACTAAAATTTAAGGGGGATGCCCCTCGAGGGTTTCCTTGGGGATTTCCCGAGCAATTTTGATCCCTCTTTATTTTGAGGCGGGGTAGTTTTTTCCCCCCATCGCCCAAAAATTTAGGGTTTTCTCGGAGGGGTGCAGGGGGATTTGGGCCCCAGCGCTCCCCTTTTGGGGAAAAAAAGTTTGCCCCGGGGCCAATGGAAAAAGGTGTGATTTCTGAGATCATTTTTCCCCCTTTGGCGGGGACCCCGGTTTTTTTGGTACCAAGTTTGGGTTAGTGGGGTCCTTTTGGGGGGCCCCCTTGTTGCATGTAGGAATTTGTGCATCCTGGGGGACTTCTCTCGCCCAAGCCTTGCTCTCGCTCTAGGGGTTTGTTGATGCCTTTGCCTGCCCCCAAGAGACCATGGACCCTATCTTATGGATTTCTTTTTCGATCTTCCTGTTTCTCAGGATGCCCACCATCTGGGTAATTGTGATGGGTTTTTCCCAAAATGATAATCTTTTGCCATTCCTAAGTTGCCCCCCCCTCCCTTTAATTGGTGCCGTTGTTCCTTCCACGGGGTTTTTTACACGGGATTCCTGAAAAATTGTGTCTGAAAGGAGTCCATTTTTTTCCAATTTTGGAGGACTTTTTTTTCTAAACTGGTGTTTAATTGTCTTTCTCCCCGGCATTTCATCCTCAACCAATGCAACTGAGAGAACAACCAACATTTGGGGACTTATCAAGATGCTTTGTGTTGCTGATCAGGGTGATGGGGGCTCTTTTTTTTCCCTTTGGGTGATTTGCTCTTAAAAAAGGGGGTAGCTCTGCCACTTGTGTCTCCGTTTTCTGAATTCTGGGTTTCACCCTCGATTTTTTTCAGGACAACGGGGGCTTCTGTCTGTCCAGGTGTTGACTCTGTTGTTGAGGTATCACAGTTTGGGACCAGGGATGGAGAGGTTGTCCCCCTTAGGAGAAGGCCCCGCGGTTTCTAACCGGAAGGACTGATGGTCCTGGTTTAAAGTGGGGGGCTGGGGTTGTCCCCAAAGAAATTCCTATGAGAGAGCACTCCTAAATTTAAGCCTAGGGGCATTTTACCTTTTAAGATCATGGGGATTATTTAAACCTGTTTCTTTCGTTTTTTCTTCCCCGGGAATTTAAAATCCATAAGTGTTCCCCAATCCTTGTTGAAAGGTTTGTTGAGCCAGTGGTTTCCCGCTGCTGTGCCTC
>JARQOD010005347.1:0-48553 GCA_033576555.1 Oophaga sylvatica
GACTTTACGGTACGTATTATTGAGAAACCAATGCCTGCATAATTGTATTACCATATATACCATGTATGCCTTGTACTATTCCAAAGATGACATCATTCTTGTTCTGCCAGCTAGTAAACAAAGACCTGCAGAATGATTTTTATGCCATTTTTTGGATTATTAATGTTTTACAAAAACATATACAATAATATTTTTTTTTTGTTCTTTCTCTAGATTCCTTGCTACTGGAGAGAGCCTGTCTTCTCTCCACTTCCAGTACAGGATTGGTATCTCCACGTAGTCAGGAATTGTTCTGGACACCTGCCGGGCATTGTGGACTGTTCTCTGTCCGGAATTTATGCCCCTGCCCACCACAGAAAAGTGGCTCCAAATTGTTGACAAATTCTGGACAACCTGCAATTTCCCCAACTGTTTGGGAGCAGTTGATGGGAAACACATACGGATTATCAAACCCAAAAGAACAGGCTCGGAGTACTACAATTACAAGAAGTACTTTTCTACAGTTCTTATGGCCATTGCGGATGCAGACTGTATGTTTGTTGCGGTGGACATTGGTGCATTTGGCCGTGGGAATGACTCACAGGCGTTTAAGAACTCGGACATGGGACGGAGGTTGTATGAAAACCAGTTTAATTTCCCCATGCCACGGCCTCTTCCCCACACCGAAACTCCACCAATGTCTTTGTAATGGTTGGGGATGAGGCATTCCAGATGAGCCAACACCTGCTTAAACCCTACTCCAGCCGGGACTTGGACCACACCAAAAGAATTTTCAATTACAGGCTGACCAGGGCAAGAAGAACTGTAGAGTGTGCCTTCGGTATACTGGTTTCCAGATGGCGCATTCTGGGCACAGCCATTCATCTGAAACTGGAAACAGTGGATGAAGTGGTGAAGGCCTGTGTGGTGCTTCATAACTTTGTGATGTCTAAAGAGCACCCAAACTTTGAACTTGATGATGCTGCTCCTAACCCATTGCCTGACTTCACTCAGCACCCACTCAGGTCTTCTGTTGAAGTAGGCCAAATGAGAGACCAATTTGCGGCCTACTTCATGTCAGATGTAGGACGGGTGGATTGGCAAGAACAAATGGTGTAAAATAATGTTATTGTCTGTATGTTAATAATTTTTTTTTTTTTAATGTTAATAAAATAACTCTGTTTATACCTGTACCACGTGCAGTCTGTTTTTAAATTTAAAAACAATTATGAAATGGCCAGGTTTACCAGTGAATTCATGATGCATATTTTTGGGTGCATCATCAAATTCTTTGTAATCCTGACTATGTAGTTAAATATACATGCACACAAGTTGTATGACCTTTATTATTTCTCCACTTTTGCTTCCATTTTCAGTGACGGTGGAGATAACACAACAATTATTTGTGGCACTGTGAATGATTTGGAATGCAGAGATAAAAGATTATACATCTTGTTCTATACCAATGCCTGGTGGCATGCTGAAGTGGTGATGCCCCAAATAACGCATGTATCAGGTCTGGGCAGGTGAGTACACGAGTTATAAACAGCAGCATCGCTACAGTATGCTTCAAATTAATGCATACTGAAGCAACGCTGCTGGTTAAAACTCATGTCTATTCACATGCCCAGGTGTGATAGTAATGATCGAAGGTCAGGATATTGTACATATATAGTGTATTTTCACCATCATTTCCTCTGTTTCTTCAACACACACTGAATAGAGGATGTGCTCAATTACAAGCTATATGTAGAATCCCTGGCCTTCGTATCACAAGTGAAATAATGTAAAAAACACACCACACTCATTTCATTTTTTAGTATATATGGCAAGGTTAAATAGATATGCCTTGCACGGAACCCCATCCTCTATTCAGTCTGTTCAATATTAGCAGACTGACAGAGTGGTTGTGAACAAAAAAGGAATATATTTGTGTTTTGGAATAAACATATCTCCATGAAGTACACAAACATGTGTCATTCGTGGAGTTATGTGTACTCCAAAACGCAAAGTGTACGGCGCAGTGTGTGTACGGCGAAGTGTGTAGGAGGCAAAATAAACACAAAGCAAACCAAAATTACTAAAAGAAGATTGGCACATTTATTTTGTACAACCGTAAAACAACATTTGAATTGCCAATTTTATTTTTGGATGACATTTCTACATATCACATTATTACTTTTTTGAGTAAACAAAAAAATTATTTATAGTCACACAAAGGTTTTGGATAGATCAGATTAGTACAATTTGGGTCCAACATGACCATGGTATTGTCACTGGCCCAGAAGTTATTGAAAATTCAGATTAGTAAAATGTGTGTACAATATAAAAATTCGTATAGTCGCTGCCCCAGTAGTAATTGAAAAATCAGATTAGTACAATGTGTGTACAAGATATAAATTGGTATAGTCACTGGCCCAGTAGTAATAGAAAAATCTGATTAGTACAATGTGTGTACAAGATATAAATTGGTAAAGTCACTGCCACATATGTAGTAGAAAAATCAGATTAGTACAATGTGTGTACAAGATGAAATTGGTATATTTACTGCCCCAGAAGTTTTTTAAAAATCAGATTAGTATAATGTGTGTACAAGATGAAATTGGTATATTCACTGCACCAGAAGTAGGAGAAAAATAATATTAGTACAATGTGTGTACAACATGCCATTGGTATCGTCATGCCACATAAGTTGTATAGAAATGTGATAAATTTTTATTGCTAATGACGTTTTGGTGGTGATTTTGAGACTCTGGGGGTGTGCAGAGATGAAGACCGGCTGGAAAGCGATGAAGGGGTTCGAGGGGAAGGGTCAACAAAAGCAGTGGGTGAAGGAAGCTGAGACATCAAATGAGAGTCACTTTCAGACACATTAGGAGGAGAGGGTGGATGCACCAACAAAGATTTTTTTTTTCTTCTTGGGGACAGGAGTACCTTGCGTGGACCGACTTCTCTGTGTCCGCCTTAAGCTGGTTGACTGTGGCCTTGACCTAAAAAAGACAGAATGTAGGTCACCGCTCTCATGCTCGCTGGTGGCAGTGGCGGTGGAAGTGTTGCCAGTGCTCGGAGTAACAGAAGGGTTGGCGGTGTTCCAAGGAGAAGTGGGTGCCATTGAAATGCATGGTTGATGACTGGTGGCGGTACTCATAGGATCAGTGGCTGGTGTGTCCATAAATTGTTGACGACTCGTGGCGGTACTCCTAGAAGGAGAAGTGGGTGCCCTTGAAATGGCTTGCTGACTGGTGACGGTACTCATTTGATCAGTGGGTGCTGTTCCGGGAAATTGTTCACTGGTAGCAGTACTAGTAGAAGGACAAGTTGGTATGTTGGCCCAAGCAGGTAGTGTGCTAGCTTGAGTCCATGACTGTGGACCAGTGTCAGTGGTGGTGTTGCTCCACACAGGAGCAGCACTTGCCATGGTGGTGGCGACGGTGGACTGTCCAACAGTACTTGGACTTGTGGTGGTGTAGTGTTGACTTGGAATGCTGGTGGCCGTGCAGTGGTATGCAGCAGAAGTCGGTAGTGATGTGTGGCGAATCAGTGGTGGCACTGTTGGATATGCAACCACTGACTGCTGCGCATACCGATTCTGCTGGATATACTGCATGTAAGCATTGTTTCAGGCCTGCATCACACCCAGCTGTTGCTCAGGACTTAGGTGTTCCGCCATGCCCCGTTCTATTTTACTAAAAAAATGGTGCGCTGGTCTGTTGAGGTCGGCCTCCAGGCGATCAAAACGCTGGTCGACACCGTTGAAGCGGTGATCCATGTGGGTAAAACCACGTCCATCAGTGAAAAACCGCTTCCAACTCTGCCTCCAAGCGTCTTGATATGGCCTTGAAAGGACTCGCTCAAGTGAACAAACTCGGGCAAGACATTCCTCTCCATGGCCCTCTGCCGCTGGCGGAAGTGCCCGCATAACCAGTGGCAGAGACCTGGGAGAGGGGAACAACTGATGGACCAGCTTCCTGGTCACCAGCTGTCCGTGTTGCTGACCTGCAAGTTGCTTCTTGGCTGTCGGATGGCTGGGACGTGTCCAAGGTCGTCCGAGGAAGGACCGCTTCAGGGACAGGCTGCATGGTGCTGCTCCAGGTGCTGTGGAAAGAAAAACAAAACATTACTATAATGCATGAACAAGAAGCATCAGCTGTAGACAAGAAAAATTAAATTAAAAAATAACAAAAAAATTGAAAATCTAAAAAACTTACTCTCTGCTGGCAAGGACCGGTCTCAGGAACGCCAACTCGCGATAGTAGCGATATTTCTTTTTGTGCCTTGCTGCAGAACCACTGCGAACCTGTCCCTCTGCTCGAACATCAGTGTTGAAGCGGTCCTTCATCGAGCGCCATCGTGTGCGGATTTTGTTCACTGTTGATAAAAAAAAAAAAAATAAAAATATACAATGCCGTATGTGCAAATTCACTCTCAACACACATACCTCAATATAAATGTCAAACTGTTAATGAAGCATTATAAAAAGCTTTAGAATACACATGTCATTGACTGTTGAACCACATGACACTGTTATGTTTGCTGTTAGAATATATCAGGCAGCAAAAACAAACTTAACATGAGGAACAAGAGTGACTGGGCATTAAACAAATCAATAGAATGCACAACACATAGCTCAAGAATGAACAGGGCACACACTGTTGAACCAGAGGGCACTGTTTTTTTTTTTTGGTACAATATTTATACCAGAAAAAACAACATAACCATGTGGAACAACAGTGACTGGGCATTAAAAAAATCAATAGAATGCACAACACATAGCTCAAGAATCAACAGGGCACACACTCTTGAACCTGAGGGCACTGTTGGGTTTGCTTGCAGAATATATCTGCAAGTAAACCCATCAGTAGACACAGGAACAAGAGTGAGTGCAACATTAAAACAAAAAATTGAATGCAGAACTCATAGCAATAGCATACACAGGGCAGTCACTTTTGAACCTGAGGGCACTGTTGGGTTTGCTTGCAGAATATATTTGCAAGTAAACCCATCAGTAGACACAGGAACAAGAGTGAGTGCAACATTAAAACAAAAAAATTGAATGCAGAACTCATAGCAATAGCATACACAGGGCAGTCACTTTTGAACCTGAGGGCACTGTTGGGTTTGCTTGCAGAATATATCTGCAAGTAAACCCATCAGTAGACACAGGAACAAGAGTGAGTGCAACATTAAAACATAAAAATTGAATGCAGCAACTCATAGCAGCAATTAGCATACACAGGGGAGTCAAATTTTGAACCTGAGGGCCACTGTTGGGTTTGCTTGCAGAATATATCTGCAAGTAAACCCATCAGTAGACACAGGAACAAGAGTGAGTGCAACATTAAAACAAAAAATTTAATGCAGAACTCATACAATAGCATACACAGGGCAGTCACTTTTGAACCTGAGGGCACTGTTGGGTTTGCTTGCAGAATATATCTGCAAGTAAACCCATCAGTAGACACAGGAACAAGAGTGAGTGCAACATTAAAACAAAAAATTGAATGCAGAACTCATAGCAATAGCATACACAGGGCAGTCACTTTTGAACCTGAGGGCACTGTTGGGTTTGCTTGCAGAATATATCTGCAAGTAAACCCATCAGTAGACACAGGAACAAGAGTGAGTGCAACATTAAAACAAAAAATTGAATGCAGAACTCATAGCAATAGCATACACAGGGCAGTCACTTTTGAACCTGAGGGCACTGTTGGGTTTGCTTGCAGAATATATCTGCAAGTAAACCCATCAGTAGACACAGGAACAAGAGTGAGTGCAACATTACAGAGAATGAAAATACTTACTAAACGCCTTTTTCAGGTTTGGAGAGGCGCTGTCCCAGCCATCCATCAACGCTGCGGCCACCTCGTTCCATAGCCGCCGGGTCACCACATTGTCCTTGTACTGCGGATTTCGGCTGTCCCACAACGGGACACGCTCCTGGACCTGGCAGATCAGGGCATGTTGTCCACATACAGGTCGTCGTCCCCTTGTGGAACCTAGAAGAAACAAAAACAAACTTACAATCTTGTATATTTTTGACAAAGAAAAGAACAATAGGAGTAGAAAAGAAATAGACATTCAAAGGCTATATACTTACAGTTCCGTCTCGCCACCGGGACTTGACTCGGCTGCGACTGCTCCTGAGACTCCTCAATGGCCGTGTCCGACGATGATGTCTGAAAAAGGAACCCAAATTTTAGCCATTTGTAGATTCAGCAGGTATACTTACCCAAAGGCAGGAAGATACTCACATCATGCTCTGCTTCGGCCAGTTCTTGCCGGGATGGGGAATATTCAGATCCAGAAGACATGCTGCAAAAAAAAAAAAAAAAAAAATACATGAACACATATTACATTATAAGGACAGTCTGTCATTTGGTTAAAGAATACTCACATTCTTGCCCTTTGGATCTGTCTTGAGTCAAGAAGCAGTGTCTCCAGACAATGTTCAGGCTTGGTCCAAGATGGATCTTCAAGTGTTCAGCTACAGTCTCCAGGCAGTGTATTATGTAGCTTGTTGGTTGCTGGCCTTTTTATAGGGATCCAGGCTGTATAACCTTCAGGTGTTATCAGCATGCAGTCTCCAGGCAGTCTGAGGGGTCTGTGTGTCACTTCCTTTATCTATACTCCTTTTTCTAGACTCCTCACAAACAATGTATCTTGTCTAGGGGGTCATTTGACAAGTGTCTAGACATTGTTTACTAAAATATCGCATGCGCACACAATCGCTGACAAGCGCACAGCCACGCGCACGCCAGCGTTCACATAGACTGCAATGATATTTTTATGCGCATAGCGTGCGCACACGTGCGCACGCGCATTTTTATATTGGTGTGCTGAAAAAAAAAATGCAACATGTAGTGTCTAGCGCGTCTGGGCGCACACCTGGAAAATGCGCTGCGCACGCAAAACGCTGATGAACGCGTGCAAGCGCAATACAATGCGCCCGCCATGTTAATGATAGGGGAACATTGCGCATGTGAGTCGCACACACCAGGAGGTGTGGGTTCCAGGGCAATGGGGTACTCGGCACCGAGCCCATGAAAGTCTATGGGATTTGTCACTGGCAGCGGGACTCGGTCCGTGGCCCTGGGCGATCATGCAATGGGGGAATATTTACAGGGGATTATTAGGTATAGGTAGTTCGTGACGCCACCTGCGGTTTCTGGTAAATTGTACCAGCGCTGCTCTAAGGACTTTCACAGGGGATGTTAAGGGGCAGCTTGGTAGTAAGTCTCCCACAGGTGAGACGGGTCCCTGGAAGTCTATGGTGATGATGATGATGCAGGGTGTAGCAAGAATTCAGTCAAACACAATGCAGCTTCTTTTCATACCTTTTACTGATGGTGGTTCAAGCAGATCCCGGGGAGCTGGTCGGGGTGGAGAGTGCACATTCGGGTAACAGCTGAGCAGGTTAGAGGCCTCCTTTACTTCCATATACATGTGAGTCCAACCTGCCTGAAGCGAAGTTAACTCTGAATCTCCAGCTTTCTCAATAGCTGTACTGCCCGGCCAATATTGTGGTGGAGCCTTCTATGTGGTGAGAACAGAGTCCTTTTATGCGGGGCCCTGCTAAAAGTCCTTGTTCCTCCTGACTCCGATTACGTACTGACACTTAGGGCTGCTCTCTGCGACCTGTAGTCCAGATGCCTCCGGTTTTCTTGTTACTATGCTTGAAACTGTAGCAACGCTTCGGACCCCGGTGTCCGGCAATTTAGTGCAGGTAATCCAATACCTGTTGCACTTCTCTATCTTCTCACTTTGCCCTTCGCCCTTCTCGCTCTTAGCATAAACACTTGCAGCTTCGATGGTAATGTCAACTTTCTCCAGAGCTCGCTGAGCAGCTCTCAGTATCCTCCTTGCTTCAGCTTCTGCTGAGGTACTGATTAAGGGTAGCTCTGACTAGGCTAGGATGATCCACTTCACCCGTACTAGCCTCCACTTCTTTGTCAGGTGAGCTACGCTAACTCTGCGAGGATTCAATCCTTTCTCCTCTCCTTCCAAGTCCAGACTCCACTGGCACTGAACTGCACTGTCCGAAGACAGGAAACAGACTGAACTCTGATTGCTACGTGTCACTTCCTTTTATACCCCTAGTGGGTGTGTTGGGAAATGTGAGTGACGTGAATAAATGTCAAGCTTCACGGTTACCTTTCCTGTGCATTCTCGGGAATTTATGTGTGCCTGCGTAGCTGGGCTACACATCCCCCCTTGGTAAAACACAGCACTCCCGGGCTGTAAAAGACAAAAAGAACATTTTGTTTTGCATTAACATAAACATTATAACTCTTCCCATCCGGGAGGTACGAATTCTTGAACGTTACTATTTGTACAATGAAGAATACAAAGTATCAAAATATCAAACATTCTCATATATACAAGATACTTGTGGAGGACCCGCACCAAAAACCTCCCACGTGGGTCCTGAGTGGGCTGCAGGACTTCTGACTGCAGACCTCACTCTAGGCCCACCATACGGGTTTTTCTTCAGAGGTAGATAGTAGTAGTGGTTTCATGTAAAACCAAGATAATGCACCGAAGCGCAACTATTTACAAAGACAAGTTCTTGGGCTGGCACAGTCCACAGCCTCTCAGTCCATTAGGGAAAAAGACACATAAATATATATATATTTCAAACTTTATACATTTGGTCAGTGACAATAAACCCGGTCTGGGTCTTGCTAACTAGTCTACTAGGACTACTCCTGATAGCGAACAGGTAGTTTACCTTTAGTGATACGTTCTGACCTACGTGGAGTAGCGTCAGGTATAGTAGTCTCTAACCTTTCCGTTCTGCGTAACGGCAAACTATAGACACGACTCCACCTCTCTAGGGACCTGGCAAGCATGCTAGTGACTGGAGGAGGCGGTACTGCTTCACCAGCTTCACCAGAGGACTCCACTTCTTGTGGTGCTGCTTCTTGCGGGTCCGCTGCTTCGGGTTCTGATGGTTGAGGGTCTGCCGGAACAGGTCCTTCTGGAACTGGCTCAACTGGCACAATTGGTATGACCGGTTGTAGAGACTCCTCTTGCGGTTGATAAAACTGCAGCACAGGAATAATTACAGCATCTCCCAATCTGGGCCAATCCGCAGGTAAATCTCCCAAATCCGTGTGTATGACCGCTTCAGCATTCTCTCCTTGATGAACAACAGGGTTTTCTTCACGGAGCTTTAATGGGCCAGGACACAACTTCAATTGATCTCTAGACACAGTTGCCGTCGTTTTTCCTCCATCCTTGCTGATGGTACAGACCTTGCTGTTATCGAAATTAGAATTTTGCACGACATAGGGCTCCTGTTCCCACTGATCATCCAACTTGTGTGTTCTTCTTTTCCTTTTGAGCACCATTTCTCCAGGCATTAAAGGCTTAGCGGGAGCATTTTTGTTATAGTTCATCTCTTGCTTTTCTCTTACTTTGTTGAGACTGTTTTCCACGCAGGCTTGTACTCTCTTGTACTGTTCTTGTCGAGTGGTGTCCCAATCTTCAGCACTGCCATCAGCCTCTGGTTCTACCACACCGAGTTCTAAGTCCATTGGCAGCCTTCCCGGTCTTGCTCTCATAAGGTAGGCTGGAGTGCAGTTGGTGGAACTTACTGGAATATGATTGTACAAGTCAACCAGGTCAGGTAACAAGTCTGGCCACCGATTTCTTTCTTCCAGTGGTACAGTTTTCTGTAAGTCGAGGACAATGTGATTCATTTTTTCACAAAGGCCGTTGGTCTGAGGGTGGTATGGTGTTGTTCTGATCTTTTTACATCCATACAATTGACAGAATTCCTGAAACAGTTCAGCTTCGAATGCAGGACCTCGATCAGTCAGCACCTGCTCCGGATATCCGTGTGGTCTGCAGAAACTTGCTTGGAAGGTTCTGGCTGCTGTCTCTGCTGTCAGATCTTTAACAGGGGCGACCACCACAAACCTGGAATAGTGATCCACCATGGTCAGGGCATATGTGTACCCTGACCTGCTCAGGGACAACTTGACGTGATCCAATGCCACGATCTCCAAGGGACGAGTCGTCCGGATAGGCTGCAAGGGTGCCTTCTGGCTACTGTAGTCTTTTCGCCTGAGGCCACAGGGTCCACAGTTCCGGCACCACTTCTCGATGGAGCTGCGCATCCCTACCCAGTAGAACCGGCACCTCAACAGGGTCTCCAGCTTTCTCCAGCCAAAGTGTCCTGCTTGATCGTGGTAGGCTTCCAGCACCATTTGGATGTCTGCTCTCGGGACCACTATTTGCCAAACCATCTCATGGGTCCTTGGGTCGACGTATCTCCTGCACAATTTCTCACGGTAAATGAATAACCGGCTTCTCTCATTCCACAGGAGCTTTGCTGGCATGGATGCATCTTTCTCCAAGGAGGAACCTTCCTGTTTTATCAGCTCCTTGACACGGCTGACCACGGGATCGCTGTCCTGAGTCTCTTTCCAGCTGTGATGAGGTAAAGGGTTCAACATCTCACCACACCGCTTCCTGTAGACCCGTTGCTCTTGGACCATCCCATTTCGGTGGAACGCAGGTAGCTCGATTTCTTCCAGATCATCTGATTCTTCCTCCGTGTCGGATT
This sequence comes from Oophaga sylvatica, assembly GCA_033576555.1. Taxonomy (NCBI): domain Eukaryota; kingdom Metazoa; phylum Chordata; class Amphibia; order Anura; family Dendrobatidae; genus Oophaga; species Oophaga sylvatica. The sequence continues at coordinate 10,550 of JARQOD010005347.1, forward strand.
CATGCGGCATTCTGGACAAGGCGTCCGCGTTGGCATTTTTACGGCCCGCTCTGTACTTGATGGTAAACTGATAATTTGACAACCGAGCCATCCAACGTTGCTCCATGGCTCCCAGCTTGGCTGTTTCCAGATGCGTCAAGGGGTTATTGTCTGTAAACGCAGTGAACTTGTTGGAGGCAAGGTAATGTTTAAATCTTTCGGTAATGGCCCAGACCAGCGCCAGGAACTCCAGTTTGAAGCTGCTATAGTTTTCCGGGTTCCTCTCAGTTGGCCTGAGTTTTCTGCTGGCATACGCGATGACTTTTTCTTGGCCGTTCTGCTTCTGACTGAGGACAGCTCCTAATCCCTAGTTACTGGCATCTGTGTATAGCAGGAACGGTTGGCTGTAATCTGGGTAGGCTAAGATTTCATCGCCTGTCAGTATCTCTTTCATCTCTTTGAATGCCTCAGCTTGTTCTTTTCCCCAATTAAATGGAGGGTTTCTGCTCTTGAGAGGTTGTCCGACCAGGAGGTCCTGTAAAGCGCCGCCTTCTTAGTGTAATCTTTCACGAACCTCCTGTAGTAACCTGTTAATCCCAGGAACTGACGCACCTCCTTTAGATTCTTCGGCTCCGGCCATTTCTGGATGGCTGTGACCTTCTCGGGATCCGGCGCTACTCCTTCGGAACTGACAATATGTCCCAAGTACTGTACCTTCCGTTTGAGCAGATGGCATTTAGAGGGCTTCAGTTTCATCCCATACTTGGACAGTGACTCGAATACCTCTGCCAGGTGCTTCAGATGATCTTCATATGTCTTGGAGTAGACAATCACGTCGTCCAGATACAGCAACACGGTTTCGAAGTTGAGATGTCCTAGGCAGCTCTCCATCACTCTCTGGAATGTCCCGGGGGCACTGCTGAGGCCAAACGGCATTCTGTCAAACTCGCAGAGTCCCATTGGGGTGGTGAAAGCAGTTTTCTCCCGATCCTCCTCAGCCACAGCTACTTGCCAGTACCCACTAGTAAGGTCGAGGGTAGAAAAGTAGTTAGCCGTTTTCAGAGCAGCTAAGGATTCCTCTATGCGTGGTAATGGGTAAGCATCTTTATGTGTTATACGATTTACTTGCCTATAATCTACACACATTCGCATGCTACCATCCTTCTTCTTAACTAGCACTAGAGGTGCCGCCCAGGGGCTACAACTATCCCTTATCACCCCGGCTTTCTTCATGTCATGCAGCATTTCCTTAGCTTTCTGATAGTGGGCTATAGGTATAGGCCTGTACCGCTCTTTAATGGGAGGATGACTGCCTGTAGGGATATGATGCTGTACTCCCTTAATTGTCCCAAAGTCAAGTGGGTGTTTGCTAAATACTTGTGCGTACTCTTGTACCACCCGTAGTACCCCCTGTTTCTGGTGGACGGAAGTGGTGTCGGTCCCAATATGAAGCTGCTGACACCAGTCCGCTACCGGGGTTGCCGGATCATTATCCTCCGCTGGTTGGCGGGAGGCTAAGGACTCGGTTGTGAGGATAGAATTGTTATCTACGGCATGTAATTTAGCAACTGTAGCATAACGCGGCAAATTTACTTCATCGTCCCCCCAGTTGAGAAGCCGTACTGGTACTCTCCCATTTATTACTTCCACTACCCCTCTAGCAATCATGAGGTGTAGGTCTGTGTTCGGAGCGATGGGGTTCTACTACTGCTTGGTAGTTCTGTCCTCTCAGACCCATGGCTGCTCTACACCATATTAACATTTCGCTCATTGGGGTATTACAATGGGATTCGAATCTGTGACCCGTACATTACCGATTTCACCATCCGTAAGCTTCGCCTGCTGCTGGCACATCAGGGCCCGGATCTCCCTCTGGATCACTCCCTTCTGCTTTGGCCTGGCAATTTCAGCGAGCTGTTGGAGCAAAAACACAACTTCTCCCAGACAGTTACTGATAATGTTAGTACCTAGTATCACATTTAAGGCATTCTCCTCATTTACAGTCCTGACTACTAGGAGTCCCTGATCCTTCAGCTCCACCCTGCCCACTTTTACATTTACGTTTTTGGCTCCAATTACTTCAACAGGGAGACCATTGGTGGCGTACACTATCAAGTCAGGGCTCGGGGGCTGGAGACTGTCCATGGACCAAAATTTTTTGTAAAGGACGTCAGGTATGATGGTCACCTGAGATCCCGTGTCCAGCAGTGCAGGGATTGCAATCCCGTCCAGAATCATGGACAGTAGGGCCGTCCACCCACGAACCTGCGGTTCCAGTCCAAGGGGCCTGATGAGTCTACTCCTGGGTGTTGGCCCTCTGACCCAGGATCGGCTCGTTTAAAGGACATTGCTGAGCCATATGACCTTTTTGATTGCAGCGGTAGCAGACGATCTCCCGCCGAGGATGATGTTGATCAGGAGTCGCTCCTTGGGGTGGCGTGGTCCTCCTCCGATGAGGCGACGTCCTCCATTTCCTCCGGTTCATCCAAGGGACATCCTCCGGACAGTCGGCTAGTAGGATCTTCCCTCCTTCCTCTTTCCGCAGTTGCAGGGCCTCCATTACAGTGGCCAAATTCTTAGTCAGCTGGCGCACTTCTGAGCGCAGACATTCCAACTCACTAGGGGGCGCCACCTGCGTTTTAGCTTCTGCCACCTGCGGGGAAAAGGTGGGTACTGCCGGCTTAAGAGTGGCTTCACCCGGGTGATACTGATTTGCCACCTCAGGCTTTTCCAGGGGTCGCAGTCCTTTTATTGCCATGTCCTTTAGAGCATCAAAAGTGGCATCTGGATGATCTAAGGACCACCAGTTTACAGTCCTGCCTTCCTCTGGAGACCTCAGTCCCCGCACAAATTGCTCCTTCAACATTTGGCTCTCATCAATGGGACTTGTGGGGTTAGCCTGTTTAAGAGCTCGCAGGGCCCCCTGTAGTCGGCAGGCGTAGTCCCTAATACTGTCACCCGGTCCCTGGAAGCACTGATAAAATGCCATCCGGAGATCCGTTTCTGTGCGGTCCTCAAAGATGGCCTGTAGCTTTAAGAGAATTGCAGGTACCGACTCCTGGTCTGCAGTGGGCCAAGTCTCTACTTCTCTCTCAGCCGCACCAGCTAACTGTCCTATTACCACAGCAGCTTTTTGCTTCTCAGTCATGGAGTACATATCTAAGATGCTACATATTTTCCTTTTAAACCCTGGCAGGGTGTCTGGCTCGCCGCTGTACTGGGGAAGCCACTTCGCTCCAGGCATGTATGGGAGCGTTAGGGGCATAAGCGGGACCACCGGACCAGGTGAGGGGCCCGCACCTCCATCCTGTACTACAACGCCAAGCGGTAGGTTATTGGGGCCACCGGCGGGGGCCGCTCCGTCTGCTGGTTGCTGCGACATATTGATGCCCCCTTGGTTAAACTGAGCCTACCTCTTTCGCAGGCTGCAGCGTCGCAGGCACAGCGGTGGAGAAAGGACCTTCGTGGCTGGCGCTCTGATGATGCCGCTCTATTTTGCGATGCAGTTTGCGATGCGGATTGCAATGCAGATTGTGATGCAGTTTGCTATGCGGATTGTGATGCAGATTGCGATGCAGTTTGCGATGTGGCTTGCGATGCAGATTGTGATGCAGTTTGCGATTCGGTTTGCGATGCAGATTGCTATGCAGTTCGCGGTGCGGCTTGCGATGCAGATTGGGGTGCAGGTTGGGGGCGTGTCCAAGCAACAGCGCGCTTTTTCAGGTACGCCCCCCTTCTTCACCAGCGCCTGAGGGCGCGAAAATGGCGGTAAAATGGCGGAATTTGGCGCCAAATACAGCAAACAGTCTTTTTCACCAAACAGTTCAACATAGGCACACAGGACTCACAATTGCAAGTTTGCATCCTGTTCGTGATGCCAAAGATGAGTCGCACACACCAGGAGGTGTGGGTTCCAGGGCAATGGGGTACTCGGCACCGAGCCCATGAAAGTCTATGGGATTTGTCACTGGCAGCGGGACTCGGTCCGTGGCCCTGGGCGATCATGCAATGGGAGAATATTTACAGGGGATTATTAGGTATAGGTAGTTCGTGACGCCACCTGCGGTTTCTGGTAAATTGTACCAGCGCTGCTCTAAGGACTTTCACAGGGGATGTTATGGGGCAGCTTGGTAGTAAGTCTCCCACAGGTGAGACGGGTCCCTGGAAGTCTATGGTGATGATGATGATGCAGGGTGTAGCAAGAATTCAGTCAAACACAATGCAGCTTCTTTTCATACCTTTTACTGATGGTGGTTCAAGCAGATCCCGGGGAGCTGGTCGGGGTGGAGAGTGCACATTCGGGTAACAGCTGAGCAGGTTAGAGGCCTCCTTTACTTCCATATACATGTGAGTCCAACCTGCCTGAAGCGAAGTTAACTCTGAATCTCCAGCTTTCTCAATAGCTGTACTGCCCGGCCAATATTGTGGTGGAGCCTTCTATGTGGTGAGAACAGAGTCCTTTTATGCGGGGCCCTGCTAAAAGTCCTTGTTCCTCCTGACTCCGATTACGTTACTGACACTTAGGGCTGCTCTCTGCGACCTGTAGTCCAGATGCCTCCGGTTTTCTTGTTACTATGCTTGAAACTGTAGCAACGCTTCGGACCCCGGTGTCCGGCAATTTAGTGCAGGTAATCCAATACCTGTTGCACTTCTCTATCTTCTCCACTTTGCCCTTCGCCCTGCTCTCGCTCTTAGCATAAACACTTGTAGCTTCGATGGTAATGTCAACTTTCTCCAGAGCTCGCTGAGCAGCTCTCAGTATCCTCCTTGCTTCAGCTTCTGCTGAGGTACTGATTAAGGGTAGCTCTGACTAGGCTAGGATGATCCACTTCACCCGTACTAGCCTCCACTTCTTTGTCAGGTGAGCTACGCTAACTCTGCGAGGATTCAATCCTTTCTCCTCTCCTTCCAAGTCCAGACTCCACTGGCACTGAACTGCACTGTCCGAAGACAGGAAACAGACTGAACTCTGATTGCTACGTGTCACTTCCTTTTATACCCCTAGTGGGTGTGTTGGGAAATGTGAGTGACGTGAATAAATGTCAAGCTTCACGGTTACCTTTCCTGTGCATTCTCCTGGAATTTATGTGTGCCTGCGTAGCTGGGCTACACACATGCGAACAATAGCGCACGATGCGCAGCGCTAAAAAACGCAAGTGTGAACCTCCAAATACTAAGGCATAGTGGAGATAAGTACAAACATAGTAATTAGAACATATACGACCTTAAAAATGGAGCCTGGGTTCCCCGAAGCGCGTTTCGCGTTAGCTTCGTCTTGGGGGGTATGTAGATGTGGTTAGGTGGTTAATGTGCCCTTTTATACGTTTCCCAATAAAGGAAATACCTGTTTAATTCCCCACGTGTAGGTAAAGCAGTACGGCTCCCGGCGTGTGACGTATCTGGAGGACGCTTCCACCAGACGCGCGGCCACTCCCCCCTCCAACACGTCAGGAAGGGGAAGAGGCCACAGCGAACACGGCTTGACGCGTCTCCCAGGTAACGCACCGCATCACATGACTACGTCCCCGGCCGTCTAGCCACACCTCCATCCAACGTGTCAGGGCAGAGGGGCGGCACCAACCAGCCTGAGGAACGTGAACAAACGATGCTTTGCCAGAAGCTGTAACAAATAAGTAACCTCCAAGATTGAGATATGTGGAAATCTCCAAGGACTTCCATTTAATAAAGGATGATGAAAACTGCATATATGCATATTAAGTGGCTGAATAAACAGGTATAATACCAAAAAGGGTACTGTTATATTGGACACACAGAGAAGATATATGTACATGGACATTAGATGGATTCACATGTAGGCAATTGTATGATATTTTGGAGATAAGCTACTGCTCACATATACGCACTTATGGGAGTATATTGGATTTTCATCGCATTTTTAAATGTTTTTCGCTATTTGTGTGATCTGTTTTCAAATAAAGTGTGTATTTTATGGCAATATGCTTCTAGTGCTTCTTGGATTATATTACAGCTGTAGATATAGTTGTGTGAATTGTTCAGCTCCGTATCTATTTCCGCATGAACACCCATACTCAGAGGCCCAGTTTGGCTAACACACAAATTGTAAAAAGGAAAGTTTACTCTATCAGTACAATACAGCTGTATACATTGTTGGTGGAATTGTTCAGGCCCAGTCTGGCTACACCCAATTCTGCAAAGCAGGAGAGTGAACTGTATAAGTACAGTACAGCTGTAGATTCCTGATGAAATATTCACATCTATATTTGAAGATGTCAAAAGGGAGGAGAATTAGATGGTGCAACAAGGACACCCACCTTTAGGGCAGGAGATACCTGTAATGGGAGAAGTGGCCATTGCAGACCTGATAAATATTAGGAGGACTTATGTATCAAATAACCTGCATAAAGTTGTTGACCAAAAGACCAATAATTTTAAGTGTAGGTGGTGACCCTGAGGGTTCAGTCGCCACAGAGGTACTGCATCTCGGCCAGAGATGTGGTATTTTCAACTTTCAGGTAAGGTAGAGACATTACACCTGGCTCTGGCAACACTGTATCCATTCACACACACTAGTTTAGCTCATATAGCACGACCGAGCCAGCAATGGGTGTACATGGTGGTTTGAGCTTGTGGGTCAGAGCAGAAAGTTAGAGGGAAGATATAGAGTTCAACCTTGGGGGAGGAAGAGGACAGACATGTTTTACACATCTCTCCCATAAGGGCGAGGTTAAGAAGATATAATTATGCAGCAGCCTTCCTTCCTGAGGAGTTGCTTATTGACAGAGAGAAACAAAGAGGGGTTCACTGGAAGGGAAAAGGGATTCTCAGAGAGAGGCACAGATACGCTGTAAGCTACAGGTGGGCACATTGCAGGACTGGCATACGCCACCTTGGATAATCCAAGTTTCAGAAGGGACTCGGCACCTAGAGTTGTGGCAGAACTTTATGACTCAGCTATCAAGCCGATAGCTGTGATAACTTTAGGGATGACAGCCACAAACGCAAGTACCTTCTCCAGGAATGAAAGCTATATAGGATCAAGGAAACGCATAAAGATAACTTTGTCCTGAAGGATCCGCAACTTCTAGACTGTGACACTGCTTAGCGAGGTGCTGGAAGGTGCGAGGTGCTGGAAGGAAGAAAGGCGTGGGAAATCAGCACAGTGCGATGGCCAGGGAAGGCATATACTGACAGGGAGCTTTGTAATACTGTTCTACATCCACCTTGGAGTTGGCTGGACTCCTCACCTGGAGAGCGTGGCACACCATTGTACTGCCGGCACCAGAAGTGCGAGTAAAGCTGTGGAAACTGCAATTGACTGTCTCAAGTTCTTCCCTCAACGCCCACTAGATCCCTGTTGCCTATACTGTGGCCTAGGCAGTACTGTCCCAACCCCGCTTTCCCCTGTGGATACTGCATACACCACATTCACCCAGGTCACAGAAGGGACACCGGTCCATTAGCCTCTTATATAACTTCTGTACACAGATAGCAAGCCGGAGGCAGTGTCATCTCTAGGAGTCTCAGCTACTGAACATCAATTATCTTTGCCGAAAACGTGTCCATATAATAGCAAGGAAAAGAAGAGCAGACGTTAGACCACAGGTTCCGCGGCTACTGGCTTGGGATAATGATTGCGAGGTGTTGGCAGGAAGGAGAGGGGAGTAATACTACACCGTGAGACGACATAGAAAGGAACATATTGAAAGGAGTCCTGGAAACATGGGCGTACCCACCGTGGGGCAGGGGGGGGCAGGTGCCCCCCCCCTAGGAGCAGGGGAGCGCCGTGCCAAATATGAAGCTGAGAGGCCATGATGATGATCCGATTCCACCACCTCCATTCAGCTGCAGGCAGGCAGCAATCATCTTATCATCAACATCAGCCCGCGGCGGCCGCCAGGCCGCCGGCCCTTTAAAAGGTGCTTTCTGGGGGGCCTGGCCACCTGGCTGTCTGCGCCGGCAAGTGCGACGCACAGTGACACAGAGAGGGTCGGCCCGGGATAAGGCAGGGCCGTTAAGAAGTTAGAACGTCCTGACGTTTACGTCAGGATGTTCTTTGTGGGCGGAGAGAGCGCGCTCTGCTGCTCTCTCGACCCTTCAGCAATTGGCTGCAGCAGCTCCCTACCCTACCAGACAGTGACAGTACTACCTGCGGCGGCCTGCTCTGGTGGTTGACACCGGCGGCGGTCGGCGACTTGGCAGGCCCTGGCCTGTATAATCATCAGCTGCGGCGGCACAGCAGAGAGGCAGAGCCCGGTGTGAGCAGCAGCTCTTCACTTCATTCCTACCCCTACGCATTCCTGCCTGGGCCTGGCCCTGCGGCCTGCACTGCAGGGCAGGCTGAAGAATCAAGTGAAGTTCAGTTGTCAACAACAAGAAGACAGACATAATCCAGTGACTGACCTGACGCCTCACCTCACGCCAGTCATCTCAGAGTGAGTCACCCGGCCTCCAGAGTCATACAGATGCTAGGCTGGTGATGTATATACAGGTGGGTCCGACCGTCCTGGGCTGGGGGTCGGGGCAGTGGGCTGGTGACGTATACAGGTGCTGCCGGGCTGGGGCTGGTGACGTATACAGGTGCTGGGGCTGGCTGGTGACATATACAGGTGCTGGGCTGGGGCTGGTGACGTATACAGCTGCTGGGCTGGGCTGGTGATGTATATACTGGGCTGAGGTTGGTGACGTATACAGCTGCTGGGGCTGGCTGGTGACGTATACAGCTGCTGGGGCTGGCTGGTGACGTATACAGGTGCTGGGGCTGGCTGGTGACTATACAGCTGTGGGGCTGGCTGGTGACGTATACAGGTGCTGGGGCTGGCTGGTGACGTATACAGGTGCTGGGCTGGCTGGTGACGTATACAGGTGCCTGGGCTGGTGATGTATATACTGGGCTGAGGTTGGTGACGTATACAGGTGCTGGGGCTGGCTGGTGACGTATACAGGTGCTGGGGCTGGCTGGTGACGTATACAGGTGCTGGGCTGGTGATGTATATACTGGGCTGAGGTTGGTGACGTATACAGCTGCTGGGGCTGGCTGGTGACGTATACAGCTGCTGGGGCTGGCTGGTGACGTATACAGGTGCTGGGGCTGGCTAGTGACGTATACAGGTGCTGGGCTGATGATGTATATACTGGGCTGAGGTTGGTGACGTATACAGCTGCTGGGGCTGGCTGGTGACGTATACAGCTGCTGGGGCTGGCTGGTGACGTATACAGCTGCTGGGGCTGGCTGGTGACGTATACAGGTGCTGGGGCTGGCTGGTGACGTATACAGGTGCTGAGCTGGTGATGTATATACTGGGCTGAGGTTGGTGACGTATACAGGTGCTGGGCTGGTGATGTATATACTGGGCTGAGGTTGGTGACGTATACAGGTGCTGGGCTGGCTGGTGACGTATACAGGTGCTGGGGCTGGCTGGTGACGTATACAGGTGCTGAGCTGGTGATGTATATACTGGGCTGAGGTTGGTGACGTATACAGGTGCTGGGCTGGTGATGTATATACTGGGCTGAGGTTGGTGACGTATACAGGTGCTGGGCTGGCTGGTGACGTATACAGGTGCTCAGGCAAATATCTCCTTCCTGCTTTACTATATTAGTATCAGACATGTAATTAGAACAAAAATTTTACAACCTGAACGACCATGGCTTGCCCCCCCCTAGTTTTGATCCTGGGTACGCCCATGCCTGGAAAGGTGTCTTTACAAAGTACCTGGGAGTTTGATTAGCCCCTCACCTGGAGGATACTGTACCAAGCGGGCATATGTGCACATCTGAACTCGGAGTAAAGCCTTGTAAACTGCCCCGTAATGTGTGATCTTAATTTGTTCCTGCTGCACTTTGTACACACTGCTACATCTAACAGCACCATTCATCCAACAATACATACTTCAGCCCTGAGGCAAGAAGCTGTGCCTGTGGCGAGCTAGTCAAACTCTGCTGCATCACCACCAGTCTCTGAGGATCTGCACTGCAGCGCCGTTCAGCTTTGACCAGAAAACATAGGTGGCGTAACCAACAGTGGAATACAAAATCTAATCATCCCCTGTAAATAATTCCCCTTTTCATTGGACAGCCAGGGCCACGGACAGGGTCACTGCTGCCATGACACATCCCTTTATCACACACTTAGGGTACAGAGTACCCAGTGCCCTGGCGGGTGATCCATTTGCAGGAGCCTATAGGCAGACTGACGCTCAAAGGGTCAGTATGGCTTACACAAGAATAGAACAATTTTGTTGGTGGAGGAGGGGTGGTGGGGCAGCCCAGATAGGGAGGTAGCCAAAATGCCATATATTTAGGTGTATAATGGATGTAAAGATGCTGCAAATGGATTAATTGGAGAAGTCAGACGAAGAGTAGGCCCAAAAAAGGGGTACTGGATCGACAGATAAAAGGTATATATAGTATACTGAAAATATTCAAAATATCCGTATAGATTTCTGCAGTAACACCCATACTCAGAGATCCAGTTTGGCTAACACCCAAATTGAAAAGCAGGAAAGTTTACTCAATCAGTACAATACAGCTGTATACATTGTTGGTGGAATTGTTCTTCTCTGTATCTATTTACGGAGAAACACAGTTAGCCAGAGGCCCAGTCTGGCTAACACCCAATTCTGCTAAGCAGGAAAGTGAACTGTATAACTACAGTCCAGCTGTAGATATTGTTGTGTGAATTGTTCAGCTCCGTATCTATTTCCGCATGAACACCCATACTCAGAGGCCCAGTTTGGCTAACACACAAATTGAAAAGCAGGAAAGTTTACTCTATCAGTACAATACAGCTGTATACATTGTTGGTGGAATTGTTCAGGCCCAGTCTGGCTAACAACCAATTCTGCAAAGCAGGAAAGTGAACTGTATAAGTACAGTACAGCTGTAGATATTGCTGTGTGAATTGTTCAGCTCCGTATCTATTTCCGCATGAACACCCATACTCAGAGGCCCAGTTTGGCTAACACACAAATTGAAAAGCAAGAAAGTTTACTCTATCAGTACAATACAGCTGTATACATTGTTGGTGGAATTGTTCAGGCCCAGTCTGGCTAACACCCAATTCTGCAAAGCAGGAAAGTGAACTGTATAACTACAGTACAGCTATAGATATTGCTGTGTGAATTGTTCAGCTCCGTATCTATTTACGGAGAAAAACTGTTAGCCAGAGGCCCAGTCTGGCTAACACATAATTCTGCAAAGCAGGAAAGTGAACTGTATAACTACAGTCCAGCTATAGATATTGTAGTGTGAATTGTTCAGCTCCGTATCTATTTCCGCAGGAATACCCATACTCAGAGGCCCAGTTTAGCTAACACACAAATTGAAAAGCAGGAAAGTTTACTCTGTCAGTACAATACAGCTGTATACATTGCTGGTGGAATTGTTCAGGCCCTGTCTGGCTAACACCCAATTCTGCAAAGCAGGAAAGTGAACTGTATAAGTACAGTATAGCTATAGATATTGCTGTGTGAATTGTTCAGCTCCGTATCTATTTACGGAGAAAAACTGTTAGCCAGAGGCCCAGTCTGGCTAAAACCCAATTCTGCAAAGCAGGAAAGTGAACTGTATAACTTCAGTACAGCTGTAGATATTGTTGTGTGAATTGTTCAGCTCCGCATCTATTTATGGAGAAAAACTGTTAGCCAGAGGCCCAGTCTGGCTAACACCCAATTCTGCAAAGCAGGAAAGTGAACTGTATAACTACAGTCCAGCTATAGATATTGTAGTGTGAATTGTTCAGCTCCGTATCTATTTCCGCAGGAACACCCATACTCAGAGGCCCAGTTTAGCTAACAGACAAATTGAAAAGCAGGAAAGTTTACTCTGTCAGTACAATACAGCTGTATACATTGCTGGTGGAATTGTTCTTCTCCGTATCTATTTAGGGAGGAACATAGTTAGCCAGAGGCCCATCTGGCTAACACCCAATTCTGCTAAGCAGGAAAGTGAACTGTATAAGTACAGTACAGCTGTAGATATTGCTGTGTGAATTGTTCAGCTCCATATCTATCTACGGAGAAAAATTGTAAGCCAGAGGCCCAGTCTGGCTAACACCCAATTCTGCAAAGCAGGAAAGTGAACTGTATAAGTACAGTCCAGCTATAGATATTGCTGTGTGAATTGTTCAGCTCCGTATCTATTTACAGAGAAAAACTGTTAGCAAGAGGCCCAGTCTGGCTAACACCCAATTCTGCTAAGCAGGAAAGTGAACTGTATAAGTACAGTACAGCTGTAGATATTGCTGTGTGAATTGTTCAGCTCCATATCTATCTACGGAGAAAAATTGTTAGCCAGAGCCCAGTCTGGCTAACACCCAATTCTGCAAAGCAGGAGAGTGAACTGTATAACTACAGTCCAGCTGTAGATATATATCCTATAATTATAAGCCTAGATAAATGGCACCTCCCACCATGTAATATAATCCAAGAAGCACTAGAAGCATATTGCCATAAAATGCACACTTTATTTGAAAACAGATCACACAGATAGCGAAAAACATTTAAAAATGCAATGAAAATCCAATATGCTACCATAAGTGCGTAAATGTGAGCAGTAGCTTATCTCCAAAATATCATAAATTGCCTACAGCTATATTCCCTCATTACACAGTGCAAATGCATCCATTGACAAAAATATTGGTACAAGTCCAAATGTTAAGAATGCGCACAGTCAGATGCAGAGATTAACACAAATAATGGTAAAAATCCAAATGACAAAAATAGCTTAATGATATGGTAATGCGTCCAGCACGGTTGCTGGACATCTATATTCCCTCAGTACACAGTGCAAGTGCATCCGTTGACAGAAATATTGGTCCAAATATTGGAAATGCGCACAGTGTAAATGCAAAGATTAACACAGATAATGGTACAAGTCCAAATGACACAAATGGCCTAATGATGAATATTACACTGTGTTCAGAGGGACATCCACATGGGTTCTAAATGACCACGTATACATGACATGCTAATGGTGTCCAGCAAAATTGCTGACAACAATATATAAGTGGAGAAATAGATGTATAGTAAGGAGATTAAGATCATCATTAAATAAGGTGCTTTAGTGCAGAAATCCTGAAAACCTCCAAATACTAAGGCATAGTGGAGATAAGTACAAACATAGTAATTAGAACATATACGACCTTAAAAATGGAGCCTGGGTTCCCCGAAGCGCGTTTCGCGTTAGCTTCGTCTTGGGGGGTATGTAGATGTGGTTAGGTAGTTAATGTGCCCTTTTATACGTTTCCCAATAAAGGAAATACCTGTTTAATTCCCCAGTGTAGGTAAAGCAGTACGGCTCCCGGCGTGTGACGTATCTGGAGGACGCTTCCACCAGACGCGCGGCCACTCCCCCCCCCGACACTCAGGAAGGGGAAGAGGCCACAGCGAACCCGGCTTGACGCGTCTCCCAGGTAACGCACCGCATCACATGACTACGTCCCCGGCCGTCTAGCCACACCTCCATCCAACGTGTCAGGGCAGAGGGGCGGCACCAACCAGCCTGAGGAACGTGAACAAACGATGCTTTGCCAGAAGCTGTAACAAATAAGTAACCTCCAAGATTGAGATATGTGGAAATCTCCAAGGACTTCCATTTAATAAAGGTTGATGAAAACTGCATATATGCATATTAAGTGGCTGAATAAACAGGTATAATACCAAAAAGGGTACTGTTACATTGGACACACAGAGAAGATATATGTACATGGACATTAGATGGATTCACATGTAGGCAATTGTATGATATTTTGGAGATAAGCTACTGCTCACATATACGCACTTATGGGAGCATATTGGATTTTCATCGCATTTTTAAATGTTTTTCGCTATCTGTGTGATCTGTTTTCAAATAAAGTGTGTATTTTATGGCAATATGCTTCTAGTGCTTCTTGGATTATATTACAGCTGTAGATATAGTTGTGTGAATTGTTCAGCTCCGTATCTATTTCCGCATGAACACCCATACTCAGAGGCCCAGTTTGGCTAACACACAAATTGTAAAAAGGAAAGTTTACTCTATCAGTACAATACAGCTGTATACATTGTTGGTGGAATTGTTCAGGCCCAGTCTGGCTAACACCCAATTCTGCAAAGCAGGAGAGTGAACTGTATAAGTACAGTACAGCTGTAGATTCCTGATGAAATATTCACATCTATATTTGAAGATGTCAAAAGGGAGGAGAATTAGATGGTGCAACAAGGACACCCACCTTTAGGGCAGGAGATACCTGTAATGGGAGAAGTGGCCATTGCAGACCTGATAAATATTAGGAGGACTTATTATCAAATAACCTGCATAAAGTTGTTGACCAAAAGACCAATAATTTTAAGTGTAGGTGGTGACCCTGAGGGTTCAGTCGCCACAGAGGTACTGCATCTCGGCCAGAGATGTGGTATTTTCAACTTTCAGGTAAGGTAGAGACATTACACCTGGCTCTGGCAACACTGTATCCATCACACATACTAGTTTAGTTCATATAGCACGACCCAGCCAGCAAAGGGTGTACATGGTGGTTTGAGCTTGTGGGTCAGAGCAGAAAGTTAGAGGGAAGATATAGAGTTCAACCTTGGGGGAGGAAGAGGACAGACATGTTTTACACATCTCTCCTATAAGGGCGAGGTTAAGAAGATATAATTATGCACAGCCTTCCTTCCTGAGGAGTTGCTTATTGACAGAGAGAAACAAAGAGGGGTTCACTGGAAGGGAAAAGGGATTCTCAGAGAGAGGCACAGATACGCTGTAATCTACAGGTGGGCACATTGCAGGACTGGCATACGCCACCTTGGATAATCCAAGTTTCAGAAGGGACTCGGCACCTAGAGTTGTGGCAGAACTTTATGACTCAGCTATCAAGCCGATAGCTGTGATAACTTTAGGGATGACAGCCACAAACGCAAGTACCTTCTCCAGGAATGAAAGCTATATAGATCAAGGAAACGCATAAAGATAACGTTGTCCTGAAGGATCCGCAACTTCTAGACTGTGACACTGCTTAGCGAGGTGCTGGAAGGAAGAAAGGCGTGGGAAATCAGCACAGTGCGATGGCCAGGGAAGGCATATACTGACAGGGAGCTTTGTAATACTGTTCTACATCCACCTTGGAGTTGGCTGGACTCCTCACCTGGAGAGCGTGGCACCAAGCGGGCATCTGTACTGCCGGCACCAGAAGTGCGAGTAAAGCTGTGGAAACTGCAATTGACTGTCTCCTCAAATTCTTCCCTCAACGCCCACTACACTTTGCTACAACTCCCAGGAACATAACTTCATCTACAACGTCTTCCTGCCCTGGGATAACATAGTCTCGCCTGTGGGCGACTTTACAAACTGTGCTGCATCTCACCATCTGTCCCAGAGGATCTGCACTGCATCGCTGGTCAGTGGTAACCTCTGACCAGATACCAGAGGTGGCGTCACAAATACTTACACTGCAAACTGTCATCATCCCCTGTAAATATTTCTCCTTTTAAGGGACGCACAGGGCCACCAACCGGGTCACTGCCGCTGTGACACATCCCTTAAAACAACGGCCCGCCAACAAGTATTACACTGCCCTGGCGGCCGATCCATGTACACCTCAAAATAAACATCAAAACCACATTACAGCAGCAGCCCCTGTTAGCCCATCATATCCAATGGCACACAGTTTTCAGACGCCTGTTATTTTTGTCAATGATCCAGCTGCCATTTTGATCCTTCGACCTTGTATGGTCCATCGTCCAGTAACCCTTATAGTTTCAAAATGCTACATGTCAATAGGTTTCTAAGACAATTCTTAAGGTTTTAGACTATGCATAGAGAAAAATGTGTTCATGCTTTCAAGAACCTTTATGACAAAAGTTTAACATATAGAAATTGGATTCTTATCAGACCGATTCAACATTTGTAAAGATATTTTTCTTTTTTTAGGTTGTTTCAGGTTTGTATTGTTCACAAAGTATATTAAAATAAAAATCTCATAGTATTTTGCAAGATGCAAGGTATATGTAGTATTGTTTAAATATAATAAATCTCATTATATAATTCAGGAATAAGACAATCACGTGGAAAGGGTCAGTACGTATTACACAAGAATATAACAATTTGTTAAGTGGAGGAGGGGGGTGGTGCAGCCCAGATTGGGAGGTTGAACAAATGCCTTATGTTGAGGTGTAAAATGGACGTAAAGCTGCTGGAAATGGATTCATTGGAGAAGTCCGAGGAAGAGGAGGACAAAATAAGGGGTACTGTATCACCAGATAAAAGGTATATATAGAAACACCACAAAGAGAACAGCCATATAGTCTCATGTGATCAAAGTTTTATTATTGTAAATATTAAAAGATACACAATAAAACACAGGAAAATGGCGGGGAAGGAAAGTGATACCAAGTGGGATTAACCCATAAATGCACATGAAGAAAAAAGGGCCAAAACTGGAACTTGATCCAGAAAATACAAAGCCAAATTCAGAACAAAATTAATAACATTGTATTCAATTGCATAATGGAATAAACATAGATGGCAAAATAATTAAAGTTGTACTATTGAAACTCTGATACTATTGGCCATATAGATATCACTATTGGTTGGATAGTGGTATACAGACAAAAGTCCACAATATATAAAAAAAATTATATACTAGGCATTATTTATACATCATTATGCAGGTAAGTACCATGCCGTAAATAAAAAAAATCGAGCATACCACTAAGCATACCAATGATAATAGTACTAGGCAAAACTATTCAGTTAAGTACCATGTATGAGGAACTATGCATTCAAATAATGGGTAAATACCCTGTCATACGTGCAGCAGAATAAGATGTCTGATATATGGTATCAATACAAGCCATCAGGCAAGGTAGTTCAGCACAAGTAGACAAAAGCGCATATATGTACAGAATCATCGGACAATATAGCCATTACCTAGAACTGGATCAAAGGACCATCAGGCCATCCCCGACGTGCGTTTCGGAGCGCAATGCTCCTTCATCAGGGGGCATACAGGTGATTAGAACAGCTGTTCATTTACCGTATTTTTTGGACCATAAGACGCACTTTTTTCCCTCAAAATTTTGGGGGAAAATGAGGGTGCGTCTTATGGTCGCAACATACCGGAAAGTTCAGTGGCGGCGGCGCTCCCAATGCAGCTTGGCTGCGATGCGGTGGTGGTGTCAGGGCAGCAGCGGGCCTCTGGGCTGCGTGGGGGGCTCCGCCGGCATCTCGTCCCAGCCGGAAAGCCCCCACGCAGCTGCGACGCGGTGCCGGTGCTTCCGGTGGCGGTCCCGATCCAAAGTGTGGTGCGGTGGTGGTGTTCGGCAGCAAGCGGGCCTCTGGGCTGCGTGGGGGGCTCCGCCGGCATCTCGTCCCAGCCGGAAAGCCCCCCCGCAGCTGCGACGCGGTGCCGGCATGAGGAATGGCCGCCTGGGGCCTCCGGCAAGATGGCCGCCGCAAACTCTAATTCAAATCTCGGCAACGAGATCTCTTCCCGAGATCTCAGGACAAGATCTCGTTGCCGAGATTTGAACGAGAGTATGCGGTGGCCATCTTGCGGAGGCCCCAGGCGGCCATTCCTCATGCCGGCACCGCGTCGCAGCTGCGGGGGGGCTTTCCGGCTGGGACGAGATGCCGGCGGAGCCCCCCATGCAGCCTAGAGGCCCGCTTGCTGCCTGAACACCACCACCGCACCACACTTTGGATCGGTACCGCCACCAGAGGCACCGGCACCGCGTTGCAGCTGTGGGGGGACTTTCCGGCTGGGACGAGATGCCGGCGGAGCCCCCCACGCAGCCCAGAGGCCCGCTGCTGCCCGGACACCACCACCGCATCGCAGCCAAGCTGCATTGGGAGCGCCGCCGCCACTGGATTTGTGAGTATATGGCCACCCTGGCCACCCCACAGAACACAGCCACCCCACATAACACAGCCACCCCACATAACACAGCCACCCCACATAACACAGCCACCCCACAGTGCCCAACCACCCCACAGTGCCCAACCACCCCACACAGTGGTCAGCTAAATTCGGACTGTAAGACGGACCCCCATTTGACACATTATTTTTTTTTCCCAATTTTCCTTCTGAAAATTTGGGGTGCGTCTTATGGTCCGGTGCGTCTTATAGTCCGAAAAATACGGTATATCCCAGCTGCCGTAAATAGAGCAGCAGGGTTGCGGCCTGCGTTCCCGCCCAGTTGCCTCCCACCTGCACGTCACCGCCGGCAACATGTAAACATGCGGCCGGAGGATAGACGTAAGCGAGAGGGGACGGCCGTGCAGGACAGCCGGCGCATGCCCCGCTATGTCCGGATGATGCCGCCGCCATATTGAAAGAGGGCATAATACTAAAACAATGTGCAGAGCATACTTGGTAGGAAACAGTGCAGCAATACAAAGCGGACCGCCCGAAACCCATAACCTGAACAGACAACCAAACCCATGTGGGGCCCCACATAGTAAGATGTCAGACAGGTAGGGAACAAGTCGGCCGCAAGTATTGGAAAAACGATTAAAAGGCAACAATTATTAATATGTATGCCATAATCAACACACATAAAACAGACACAAATTGAACAATATATAGACAAGCATGAATATATACACAAATCCAAGCTCAACATGATAGACACATAACAATACCTATAACATAAAAACAAAAATAAACGACAAAAATAACAAAATAATAATAATGAAAAAAGGTAGTAAACGCAACAAAAAATATATATAATGCAAAAATACATACAATACAAGAAAAGTAAAAGAAAAAGAAAAATTAGCAAAACAAAAAGCATAAACAATATTTAATTAAATCAAATAAAAATATATATAGTCCTTATCAAAGAAAAAAAAATATTTTTTCGCCAAAAAATGATGAGCTTGAATTGCTTCAAAATGATGAGAGAAGAACGGCAGTTGAATAAATTGACGTCCATACGTAGACTATTATAAAGAAAAAAATACGTTAAAATAATAAAAACAGAATCCATGTGCACAGGGCCACCCACATTAAGCAAGTGACAATCACAGAAAAGGGACGAAAGATATGTTTTCATTGAGACCGTCAGGATGAATGGTATTGAGCGTCCAAATCCATCTGGTCTCAAGTTGGGCAAGTCTTTTAGAAAGGTTGCCGCCTCTTATATTGATATTTAATAAATCAATGTCTCGTACCCTCAGTAACGTCCCGTCACAGTGATGGAATTCCCTGAAATGGCGAGGTAGTGTTTTAAGGGTGGAGACGTCCATGCAGGAAGATGCCGCCTGAATGCCCAGGACGTGTTCACGGATACGGACCTTAAGCTGTCTAGTTGTAAGACCAATGTAAATAAGATGACATGGACAGGTGGCATAGTATACGACAAAGCGAGAGACACAGGTAATTCTCTGCTTAATGTCAAATACCATGCCACCTTTAGAGTCCGTAAACGTGGTGCATCGCTCAATATTAGGACATGCAATGCATCTCCCACACGGAACGCATCCACCCCTGGCTGACGCCATGTCAAGGAAATTAGGAGGAGGTGACGAGGGTACATAATGACTGCGAGAGAGGCGGTCACATAAGTTTTTTGCCCTTCTATAGGTAATCGCAGGACGATCCGGGAGAAATTTCTGAAGAATAGAATCAGCCTTCAGAATGGGCCAAGCTTTGTTAATCACAGACCTCATTGCTTGGGCCTGAGAGTGAAAGGTCGTAATAAATCTGGGTATGTTGGAATTGCCAGAACCGCGTACAGTATTTTTATATAACAAACTATTTCGGGAGAATGTTTTGCCCGATGGTACGCCTTTTTTACAGCTCGTCCACTATACCCACGAGCCAAAAATCTTGCTTTTAATTCCCTAGCACGGGTTTCAAAATCAAGATCTGTGGCGCAAATGCGGCGTAGCCTCAAAAATTGTCCCACAGGAATGGCACGAATAATGTGTCGTGCGTGACAGGAAGACGCATGTAATAACGTATTTGTTGCCGTCTTTTTACGAAAAATGTCAGTCTGAATGAGACCATGGCAATCTTTCTTAATAGTGACATCAAGGAAGTCAATGGACGCAGGATCCCATTTCAGGGAATTCCATCACTGTGACGGGACGTTACTGAGGGTACGAGGCATTGATTTATTAAATATCAATATAAGAGGCGGCAACCTTTCTAAAAGACTTGTCCAACTTGATACCAGATGGATTTGGATGTTCAATACCATTCATCCTGACGGTCTCAATAAAAACATATCTTTCGTCCCTTTTCTGTGATTGTCACTTGCTTACTGTGGGTGGCCCTGTGCACATGGATTGTTTTTTTATTATTTTAACGTGTGTATTTTTTTCTTTATAATAGTCTACGTATGGACGTCAATTTATTCAACTGCCATCCTTCTCTCATCATTTTCAAGCAATTCAAGCTCATCATTTTTTGGCGAAAAATATTTTTTTTCTTTGATAAGGACTATATATATTTTTATTTGATTTAATTAAATATTGTTTATGCTTTTTGTTTTGTTAATTTTTCTTTTTCTTTTACTTTTCTTGTATTGTATGTATTTTTGCATTATATATATTTTTTGTTGTGTTTACTACCTTTTTTTCATTATTATTATTTTGTTATTTTTGTCGTTTATTTTTGTTTTTATGTTATAGGTATTGTTATGAGTCTATCATGTTGAGCTTGGATTTGTGTATATATTCATGCTTGTCTATATATTGTTTAATTTGTGTCTATTTTATGTGTGTTGATTATGGCATATATTAATAATTGTTGCCTTTTAATAGTTTTTCCAATACTTGCGGCCGACTTGTTCCCTACCTGTCTGACATCTTACTATGTGGGGCCCCACATGGGTTTGGTTGTCTGTTCAGGTTATGGATTTCGGGCGGTCCGCTATGTATTGCTGCACTGTTTCCTACCAAGTATGCTCTGCACATTGTTTTAGTATTATGCCCTCATTCAATATGGCGGCGGCATCATCTGCATATAGCGGGGCATGCGCCGGCTGTCCTGCACGGCCATCCCCTCTCGCTTACGTCTATCCTCCAGCCGCATGTTTACATGTTGCCGGCGGTGACGTGCGGGTGGGAGGCGACTGGCGGGAACGCAGGCCGCAACCCTGCTGCTCTATTTCCGGCAGCTGGGATATAAATGAACGGCTGTTCTAATCACCTGTACGCCCCCTGATGAAGGAGCATTGTGCTCCGAAACGCGCATCGGGGATGGCCTGATGGTCCTTTGATCCAGTTCTAGGTAATGGCTATATTGTCCGATGATTCTGTATATATATGCGCTTTTGTCTACTTGTGCTGAACTACCTTGCCTGATGGCTTGTATTGATACCATATATCAGACATCTTATTCTGCTGCACGTATGACAGGTAGTGTTGAGCGATACGATACCGCAAGTATCGGGTATCGGCCGATATTAGCTCTATCGGCCTTTCGATACTTAGTTCCGATATTTTCGTCTTATCGGATACCAGAATCGGGATTGTCACTGTCACTGTCAGTGTCCGTCGGTCGGGTCTGTCAGGAGTCAGCGGCACTTACCTGGCAGAAGATCTCCGGCGGTCACGGGCTGGACTGCTTCATGGCCGCCATCATCTTTCCCCGGCGGTCACATGCAGTTTCTCGCGATAACTGCAGTGACTGCTGGGTAATCCCGGCCGTAAAGCAGTCAGTCCGATGACGTCACCGCCGGGGAAGCAGGTAATCAGCTGTGCTGCGTTGCGATGACAGGCTCTGCCTGTCATTGCGATGTAGCAGAGCTGGATTGTCGTGGCACAGTCGTTACTATGGACTGCATCGGACAGGTGGTATACTGTTGGTTTGTTTTTTTTTTTTTTACAGGAGATCGATGGCGTCGCAGGAATGAGTGTATAATAAAATTAATGAAAACTGTGTTGTCTCTTTTATTTCATTAAAAGACTTTTTTCTTGCTTTGTCTTTTTTTGTACATTTAATAACTTTGGGATTAATAATGGATCGGTGTCTTATTGACACCTCTCCATTATTAACCGGGCTTATTGTCACCGTGCAATCAACGGTGACATTAACCCCTTATTACCCCACTTGCCACCGCTACAGGGCAGTGGGAAGAGCCGGGTAAAGTGCCACAATTGGCACATCTTTTGATGCGCCAAATGTGGGGCTGCTGTAGCCTGGTATTATCAGGCTGTTGAGGGCCAAAATCCATGGGCCTTGACAGTCTTTTAATACCAGGCCGCAGCAGTCTGCATTTTACTTGGCTGGTTAACAAAAATAGGGGACCCCTATGCCGTTTTTTTTTCGAGGGGATCCCCTATTTTTGTTAACCAGCCAAGCTAAGCAGACTGCTGTGGCCTGGTATTATCAGGCTTGCAAGGTCCATGGATATTGGATCCTTAACAGCCTGAAAAACCAGGCCTCAGCGGTCTGCTTCATCTGGCTGGTTAACAAAAATAGGGGGGACCCCACGCCAATTTTTTTCGAGGGGATCCCCTATTTTTGTTAATCAGCCAAGATATGCAGACTGCTGTGGCCTGGTATTATCAGGCTGGCAAGGTCCATGGATCTTGGCTCCTTAACAGCCTGAAAATCCAGGCCTCAGCGGTCTGCTTCATCTGGCTGGTTAACAAAAATAGGGGGACCCCACGCCAATTTTTTTCGAGGGGATCCCCTATTTTTGTTAATCAGTTCCCTCTGACGTCACTGATTGTGTCCCTGGCTGACCTGAAGTGAAAGTGGAAAGCAATCAATTAAGCTTTCCACTTCCTCTCCTGTCAGCCAGGAGAGGAACTCATTCATTTGGGGGTTTACTGTGAGGCTGCAGCATTAGCTGCGGTCCCTGCAGTAAACATTAACCCTTTCTGAAGGATTACACCGTGGGACCTGACTGTGCTTGGGATAGGTAAGAATAATTTTGCTTTTTTATTTTATTTTTATTACAGGAAATGGTTTTTGCAGTCAAATAAAAGATGGTCAAAAACATGTGTCTTTATTTCATTAAAATGATTTTTAATTAAAGTGTGTGTGTTTTATTTTTATTTCATGCAATAGGATTAATAATTGATAGTTGTCTAATTGACAGCTCTCAATTATTAACCTGGCTTAAGGTCACCTTTCAATTGCAATGTGGCTTTAACCCCATATTAACCCATTCGCCACCGCTACAGGGCAATGGGAATAGACGGGCAAAGTGCCAGAAAGGGCGAATCTAATTATAGATTTGTCTTTTCTGGGGTGTCTGGGGCAGATGTTAGTAGCCAGGGGGGGCCAAAAATAATGGTCCCTCTCTGGGCTATTATTATCTGCCCCCATTCGCTGGCTTTGTCTGTCTGGTTGCGAAAATAGGGCGGGAGCCCACGCATTTTTTTTAAACAATTTTACACCTCATATATATATATATATATATACATGTCATTGAATTTGTGACACATATATATATATTTATATTTATAGTTCATACACTTCTACATAGTATAATAGCCGCTAATTCAATTGACGGCTTTTGTGAAAATGCAGAACCTGACATGAAATGACACTTGGTGTACATAGGGTTAACCATGTCTTTTCATGTCCTTTGCTATCTGATTTGCACAAACAATTACATCAGTCTATGTGTGCAAAATTTCACACCTGTAGGGGTTAATTAAAGGTGTAAATTCGTAGCAAAAAAGTCCGTTTTTTTACAACGAATTTACACCTTTAATTAACCCCTACAGGTGTGAAATTTTGCACACATAGACTGATGTAATTGTTTGTGCAAATCAGATTGCAAACGACATGAAAAGACATGGTTAACCCTATGTACACCAAGTGAAATTTCATGTCGGGTGCTTCTGTCTTTTCACAGAAGCCGGCTTTACCCGCAATTGAATCAGAGGATATTTTACTATGTAGAAGTGTATAAACTATACATATATGTATATATATATGTCACAATGACATGTATATATATATATATATATATATATAGTATTCTATGTGTGTATATTTAGTGTTTACAAGGAAATAAAGGTTTTTTTTAGTTGCGATATTTTGTTCCCATAGACTTACATGGGACTTCCGGTATCGGAATCGGATATCGCCGATATTTAGTATATCGGCGATACCATTCCGATCCGATATTTTTAGATATCGAGCAGTATCCTCAACACTAATGACAGGGTATTTACCCATTATTTGAATGCATAGTTCCTCGTATATGGTACTTACCTGAATAGTTTTGCCTAGTACTATTATCATTGGTATGCTTAGTGGTATGCTCGATTTTTGTATTTATGGCATGGTACTTACCAGTATAATGATGTATAAATAATGCCTAGTATATAATTTTTTTGATATATTGTGGACTTTTGTCTGTATACCACTATCCAACCAATGGTGATATCTAAATGGCCAATAGTATCAGAGTTTCAATAGTACAACTTTAATTATTTTGCCATCTATGTTTATTCCATTATGCAATTGAATACAATGTTATTAATTTTGTTCTGAATTTGGCTATGTATTTTCTGGATCAAGTTCCAGTTTTGGCCCTTTTTTCTTCATGTGCATTTATGGGTTAATCCCACTTGGTATCACTTTCTTCCCCGCCATTTTCCTGTGTTTTATTGTGTGTCTTTTATTATTTACAATAATAAAACTTTGATCACATGAGTCTATATGGCTGTTTCTCTTTGTGGTGTTTCTGTACTTTGTACAGTTGGTCTCTTACTCTTTGTCCTACATATACATGCTTGATGATTTCATATACAGGTTTAAACGTGTGAGCATGTAATATGGTTCTTACTAACATTTTGTATAAAAGGTATGTATAGTCTACTGAAAATATTCTACATCTCCGTATATATTTCAGGAGGCACACAGAGACGCTCACAGGCTCAGTCTGGATTACACAAGAATAGTAAAAGATACACAAAAAATATTAATCATCACACATGTGGGCCAATGTTCTATGTCTCAATGATGCAAACCCAGTTGGGGGGGAAGACGACGACTTTGTGCAAAAACGGTTACTGTATCCCAAGCGGACAGCTGTATACAGTCTAGGGGTAATTGTAAATGTCCGTTTTTATTTACGGAGTAACAGACTAACGCTCATAGGCTCTGTATGGATTACACCACAATCGAAAAAGTTTACAAACTGTACTGGATCAGCAGCTTGCAGCTGTATACAGTCTTGGTGAAATTTTAAATGTTTGTCTACATTTCAGTCTGAGGAAGCCAGTCCAAACTCTCTGGTACAGGAAACTAGATGGATACAAGTACACAATGAAAGTTGAGTGATTGCAGACATTTTGAATTTACTAATAAAAATCAGGCTACAACCTCACAGTTGAATTCTGAGAGGCGATGTTGACCCTCAGTTACTTTATCTGTGTAGCCAGTGAAAACGGTTGTTTGTGAAGAAAGGCTTGCTGTATCGCAGTTGCGTCTATCCCATCACCGTTATCTGTCTACATCAAATTGTGATGCCAAGGAGACATGTAGACATGGTTTTCACTGCCTATCATGGTCAGTCTGGTCACTTTGGAGTGCTAAAGACAGAAGGCACAGACGGTTGCCGATTCTATTGGATTGGCATGAGAGGAGACCTTGAAAAATGTTGCCAGGAATTTCACACGTCTGTGACTAGTAAAACTGTGAAAGCTGATCAGAAAGCAAAACTGCATCCGATTGTGAGTCGACGTCCATTAGAAATGGGAGCCATTGATCATCTGAAAGTAGAGCCCAGCAGGACAGGCCAGAGCAACGTCTTAACCATCATCGATCAGTTAATGAAATTTGTAGTGTCTGTCCCTGTGAAGGATTTAACTACCCAGACTCCACAGCGGTGGAGCAGGGAGAGGTAAGTATTGCAAGTGCTGGGACCCTGAGCAAGCAGGTGGGGAGGACTCGTGGGCGACGGCCCTGGCACAGGGCCCCTCATATACGCCTGTGCGTCTGATGGCGAGTGGGCCCATCCCACCGTCAGAGACAGTTTGTGGTACTATGAGGGACCTTGTGCCAGGGCCTTTGCCCACAAGGGCGACCCGACACCTGCTGAGGGCACCGGCACTTGTCCGGGTGCACCACGTGGTGACCCCGTCCCTGGGGAGGGACAGCCCAGAAAGGGAGGTGGCTTAAATGGCATCTGTTGAGTCGTAGGCTGGACGTTCACCTGGTACAAATGGAGGAATTGGAGAAGTGACAGCACTGAGAGGAAGAGGAGGACAAAGCGAGCCATTTTGCTGGCAACCTAGGTGTAATCAGGGGAAGGTGGCATAAAAAACCTTTGAAAAGCGTGCATGGTTCATTTTAATAAAGATTAGATCAACAACATTTTGTGTCGACAGCCGTGTCCTTGTTTCTGTCTGGATTGATACAGCAGCACTGAAGAGTCTTTCTGATCGCACACTATCAGCAGGGCAAGCGAGCTACTGTAAGACATATTGTGGCAATTCAGCCCAGGTGTCCAGTTTACAGGCCCAGTAGTCAAAGGGGAATGACCGTTGAGGGAGAACATTGATAAGGGAAGGAAAAGTTCTTTGTAACCATTGTTGACAATGACAACTACTGGCTCCTGTCTGTTGCTCTAGATTCCTGATTACCAGGCGTGTGAGTTGTCCTAGAGAAATCAGTCCACAACATGGTCATGAAACATACACTTTGTCTGCTGCAGTTCACTGTACCGGGTAGTCTCTGTCCTTATCCCCCTCGATTCCACGCGGCCTATCTGGTGATCCTCCGCAGTTTTTCCACTGGGGCTCCATATTGCTATAGAGCAACAGGCTGTACCTATGTCCAACCCTGCTGGGGCCTGTTACACTAAGCCCACTGTGACCCATTACGCCTGTGCACGTTGCAATAAAAAGTGGACATCAGCCCAGTCATCGCCTTTCTGCCCGTCCTGCAGTCCTCCCACCATGTCTGACCCACAGGAGCACTCAGACTCCCTGGATGAGAGCACTCCCCCTCCTCCGGAGTGGGCCGTTGCCATTTTTCAGTCAGTCGCTGACCTGAGTAAGGTATCTCAGTCCCTGGTTCAGGGCCTTGAACGCCTTCCACAGCTCTCCACAGCCAACAGTGCTCCGAACATCCCCATGGCGATTACAATGCACGTGACCTCGACCTTCAAAGGGCCAAAACCGAGAGAGGTTCTAGAAAGGGGACTCTGACTGGCTCCTCGTACAGCTCCCTGGGCACCTCAGCAGCATCCAAGCCACTTTTCCCCTCCCATTCCCCCTCTTCGGAGGAAGATCGTGGGTCAGACATAGACTCCCAGTCCGGGTCTGACTCGGATTTGGACCAGACCTCCAAGATGCAGGTCATGGTGTATAGCCTTTTCTCGGCTAGCTCTCAAATGCTTAAATTCAAAGAGGAAAAGGCTCCTGCCCAGGATTCCTCTGTCTCATTAAAACGGGTTAAAGGGCCTTCACGCACCTTTCAAAACCACAAGGAATTTGAATCTACCCTGTCTAAGTACTGGGCACATCCCGAAAAGCGTTTCCCAGGCAGGAAGCACTTGGACATTCTCTATCCCTTGAAACCCGATCTTCTCAGCAAGTGGGCAGAGTCCCCTAAGGTGGAGCCGCCTGTTTTCTTCACGTCTTTCTTTCCAGACGGGTCCTGGGCCTTGCCGGATGGAGCGTCCTGTTAAAGATGGGCTAAGATGGTTCACAGGGGCATCTTGGCTTCAGCTCACCCACTACGTAGGTGAGTTGTCAGCAAAAATTGGTGATGACGGCAAATACATTCTGGACTGCTTCCTTGGACTCGGCAGGTTTTTATGCTACAGAAAGCAGCAACATCGTGGCTATTCGCCGTATCCTTTGGTTGAAGGCGTGTAGCGCGGATACTACTTCCATAAGATCTCTCACCAACCTACCCTTCCAGGGCTCCAGGCTCTTTGGGGCTAGGCTGGACCACATAATTTCTGAGGCTATGGGAGGCAAGAGCACCTCTCTCCCTCAATACAGACCTAAGCGTCCTTTTAACACGAAGGGCCCTCGGCCCTTAGGTCTTTTCGTCCCTTCACACCTTCTGAATCCTTTTCACAGCAGGAGCACCCCTCTGCTTCAGGAGAACGGAGGAAACCTTCTTTCAAGCCCTCGCCTCACTGGAAACCAATAGGCAGTTCCTCTAAGCCCTCTTGATCCTCTTAATCAAACAGGTTTCATTCCAAGTGAGGGTGACCCCCCCCACCTGGGAGGCTTTTCAGGGTGGGAGGCAGACTTCTTTTCTTCAGGGACGCTTGGCTGTCGGTGGTCAGCAATGGCTGGGTCAGGGAGATGGTTACCTCCGATTACAAGATAGAGTTTTCTTCCCCCACAGAAAGGCACTTCTTTCTTTCTCACCCTCCGAGGCAGCCGTCCCAGACCCCAGGTTTTGTCCAGGCCATCTGTTCCCTTCTGGCCACCGTAGTAGTTGACGTTCCTTCTCTAAAACATTTTTCGTGGTTCTACTCAAATCATTTCGTAGTCCATAAAAATTAAAGGTTCTCTATGCCCAATCCTGGACCTCAAAAGCTGAATCGTCACCTTGGGATCTGCCACTTGAGGATGGAGTCCTTACACTCAGTGATCGCTGCGATGGAGCCGGGAGAGTTCCTCTGCTCCTTAGACCTTCAGGATGCGTACCTTCACATCCCTATTTGTCTGCGACACCAGCGATTTCTTCTGATTGCGATCCAGGATGATCACTATTAATTCACGGCCCTCCCCTTCGGTCTGGCCTCTACCCCCAGGGTCTTCACGAACTAATGCCGGCGGTCATGGCCATTGTTCGCTCCAGGGGGATTATCATAATCCCTTACCTGCACGACCTGCTAATCAAAGGTTCATCCCGCCGAGACTGTGCTCATAGTCTTCAAGTCACTCTGGACACCTTGACTCGTCTCGAATGGATCATCAACCGAGAGAAGTACTCTCTAACCCCTTCTCAGCATCTTACCTTCCTGGGCCTGGAATTTCACACATATTTGTCACGGCCGGTGTTCCTCCCGAGGGACAATTTCTCAGTTCTCTGCAAGGGAGTCCGATCCATTTTGGTTTTCATGTCCCAGAAAGGTCCCCAAAATTCAGAGAGAGCAGGATCAGGATATTCCTGTTGACATATTCATATGTATATTTGAAGATGTCGAAAGGGAGGAGAATTTGATGGGGGAACAAGGACACCCACCTTTAGGGCAGGAGATACCTGGTATGGGAGAAGTGGGCATTGCAGACCTGATACATCTTGTTTATCCGTGCTATAACCTGCATAAAATTGATGACCAAAACTACAATAATTCTCAGTCTACGCCTACAAGTAACCAGCCAAACCCCATAACAGCAGCAGCAGGCCGTGTTTGGCCATCATGTCCAATGGCACCTAGTTTTCAGGCTCCTGTTATTTTTGGCAATTATCCAGCTACCATGTTTGATCCTTCCACCTATTATGGTCCATTGGACAGTAACCCTTATAGTTTTAAACGCAACGTGGCAATAGGTTTGTAACACAATTATTAATGTTTTAGACTAGGTATATATAGAAAACTTTGTTCATGTTTTAAAGAACATTTAGGGCTAGAGTTTCAAAATTAAAAATTAAATTCTTACCACAGATCTATGAAACCTTTCTAAAGATAGTTTTCATATTTTTGGTTTGGTAAATGTTTGTATTGTTCACAAAGCATATTTCAATCTAAATCTCATACTGTTTTGCCTCATAAAAGGCATATTTAGTATAGTTAAAAGATTCTAAATCTCCTTATATAATTCATGAGGCTGACAATCTCGCTGAAAGGCTCAGTATGGATAACACAACAATGTCACAATTTTGTTGATGGAGGAGGGGTGGTGGAGCAGCCCAGATAGGGAGGTTGCAATAATACCATATGTTGAGCTGTATAATGTACGTAAAGGAGAAGCAAATGGTTTAAGTCGAGAAGTCAGAGCAAAAGGAGGCCCAAAAAAGGACTACTCTAGGGAAAATATTCTAAATCTCAGAAAATATTTCAGGAGGCTGACACAGACGCGCACAGGCTCAGTGTGGATTCCACAAGAATATAACATGATACGCAATAAAGAATCACACATGTGGGCCAATGTTCCCGGTGTCAATGATGCAGTGATGTACTCCCACTCCCCACCTTTTGGAGAAATTAACAAAGAAGATCACAACTAAAGGCGTCAGCTCACAGGAATCAGACTGTGAATATGTGGATCTCATCTGGCCTGCATGTACCAAGGATATGTGCCTCCTGCGTTTCTGACCCCAGACTAGCAGTGATACGGTGTTCTACAGCCGGCTCTATTTCTACCTGAACCGCCAAAAAAGATATGCAATTGTAAATGCCAACAACATGTAGGCCTTTATAATTCCACTTCCAGCATTACAGCCAATACCTGGCAAACTTCACCCCTTAGGGAGACAAGGCCTTTAGGATGAACATCCTCATTTTTTACTGCCTGTACTTTTTCCAAGCCATCCATTCTGTTCCTCATGTGCCAGAAAGGTCCACAAAATTCAGAGAGAGCAGGATCAGGATATTCCAGTTGACATATTCATATGTATATTTGAAGATGTCAAAAGGGAGGAGAATTAGATTGGGGAATAAGGACACCCACCTTTAGGGCAGGAGTGTTGGGGTTTGAGTTGCCGCTGCTGCACAGCGGGAGTCTCGAACCAATCCCTCTGCGGTCTCCCATTCATCTCCATCCACAGTGGAGCCTGCTCAGCTTAGACACCAGTCCCAGCATCTCGCCCAGTCTAACAGTGTGCAGAGGATTACTGCTGCTGCTCCAGGCTCTGCTATTGTGGCCAGTACTGGTTAGCGGCGAGCAGACGTCTTTAGGACAAAGTCCTTATTTTCCCCTTCTGAGCATGCCCAGAGTGAGATCTCTCATTGGAGATCAGGGGTCACATGCTCAGGTACTGCAGCAGCTCCTATTGGTCCGCCAGGAAGGTCCTGTGACTACTGGTGTTCTGGAACAAGTTTCATTGGTCCTTTTTTCTGGCAGGTCCTGTAGCTGTTACTATAAAAGGGTAGCATGGCTGGGCTGCCATGCGCTAGTATCAATCTTTATATGCTTTGCACCAGTGTGGTCATGCGTGTGTGTGGTTAGGGCCCGCTGAAATAAGCCCCTAGAATACCGACTTAATCGGTGAGGAGTTTGGTATGCTAGCTGGTCAGGGTCGGTGTCCTAGATGCCCTAGATTACCGGCATAACCAGTGAGGAGTTTGATTGCCGTATTCAGGGTCTGGCGTTCAGGCACAATAGATTGCGGGTGACTCCCGCGAGGACATTAGCACATGATCACGTTCTATGTTCGCTTAGCAGTTAACTGTGTACCTGGGTGCCTGACAGGACACAGAAGTTTGTCTCAGCGGCTCTGTGACGTAACAGGGTTTGCTTTCAACGCTAGACAGCGCCCTAGCGTGTTTATTTTGCGACTCAGTTGTGTTAAGTGAGTTCGCACACATCGCCATATAGCGCTGCGGCACTCCTTCTAGCGGCTCTGTGGATTAACAGAGTTCGCACATATTGCCACAGCGCGTTACGGCATTTATTTTGGCGACTCTGTGGGATAACAGAGTTCGCTTCTTGCGCCATTTTACTAGCAGCAGGCTCCGCCTGCACGGTGGACCCCGGGCTGCGAACGCACCTCTCCACATCATATATTTGGTGCGTTCCGCAGACCCTAACAAGGAGATACCTGGTATGGAGAACTGAGTGAGCATTGCAGAGCTGATAAATATTATTTATCTGTGAAATAACCATCCCAAAATTGCTGACCAAAACAATAATTTTCAGTCTAACGCCTACAAGTAACCCGACAAATCCCATAACAGCTGCAGCAGGCAATGTTTGGCCATCATGTCCAATGGCCCCCACTTTTCAGGCTCCTGTTCCTTTTTTGCAATGATCCAGCTGCCATGTTTGATCCTTCGACCTACTATGGTTCATCAGCTGGTAACACTTATACTTTCTAAACGCAACGTGGCAACAGTTTTCTAACACAATTCTTAAGTTTTAGAATAGGTATATAGAAAAGTTTGGTCAGGGTTTCAAGAACATTTATGGCTACAGTTTAAAAAATCTACATTTTATTCTTACCACACTGACCTATTAAACCTGTCTAAAGATATTTTTCATATTTTTCGGTTAGTTAATGTTTGTATTGCTCACAAAGCATATTAAAATCTTTATCTCATACTGTTTTACCACATACAAGGTATTTAGTACACTTAAAATATTATAAATCTCTTATTTAATTCATGAGGAATACAATCTGGCTGAAAGGCTCAGCATGGATAACACAACAATGTCACAATTTTGTTGATGGGGATGGGTGGTGGAGCAGCCCAGATAGGGAGGTTGCAATAATGCCATATGTTGAGGTGTATAACGTACGTAAAGCAGCAGCAAATGGTTTAAATCGAGAAGTCATAGCAAAAGGAGGCCGAAAAAAGGCCTACTGTATCACACGCTAAAAGGTATATATTGTCTAGTGAAAATATTCAAAATCGCAGTACATATTTCAGGAACCAGACACAGACGCTCACAGGCTCAGTGTGGATTCTACAAGAGTATAACATGATACGCAACAAAGAATCACACATGTGGGCCAATGTTCCCGGTGTCAATCATGCACTGATGTACTCCCACTCCCCAGCTCTTGGAGAAATTAACAAAGAAGATCAAAACTAAAGGCGTCATCTCACAGGAATCAGTCTGTGAATATTTGGATCTCATCTGGCCTGCATGTACCAAGGATATGTGCCTCCTGCGTTTCTGTCCCCAGACCAGCAGTGATACAGTGTTCTACAGCCGGCTCTATTTCTACCTGAACCGCCAAAAAAGATATGCAATTATAAATGCCAACAACATGTAGGCCTTTATAATTCCACTTCCAGCATTACAGCCAATACCTGGCAAACTTCACCCCTTAGGGGGACCAGGCCTTGAGAATGAATATCCTCATTTTTTACTGCCTCTACTTTTTCCAAGCCATCCATTCTGTTCTTCATGTGCCAGAAAGGTCCCCAAAATTCAGAGAGAGCAGGATCAGGATATTCCAGTTGACATATTCATATGTATATTTGAAGATGTCGAAAGGGAGGAGAATTAGATGGGGGAAAAAGGACACCCACTTTTAGGGCAGGAGATACCTGGTATGGGAGAACTGAGTGGGCATTGCAGAGCTGATAAATATTATTTATCTGTGAAATAACCATCCCAAAATTGCTGACCAAAACAATAATTTCAGTCTAGGCCTACAAGTAACCAGACAAACCCCATAACAGTTGCAGCAGGCCGTGTTTGGCCATCATGTTCAATGGCCCCCACTTTTCAGGCTCCTGTTCCTTTTTTGCAATGATCCAGCTGCCATGTTTGATCCTTGGACCTACTATGGTCCATCGGCCGGTAACCCTTATATTTTATAAACGCAACGTGGCAACAGTTTTTCTAACACAATTCTTAAGATTTTAGAATAGGTATATAGAAAAGTTTGGTCAGGGTTTCAAGAACATTTATGGCTACAGTTTAAAAAAATCTACATTTTATTCTTACTACACAGACCTAAGTAAGGTAAGTTAATGTTTGTATTGTTCACAAAGCATATTAAAATCTAAATCTCAGACTGTTTTGCCACATACAAGGTATATAGTATACTTAAAAGATTATAAATCTCTTATTTAATTCATGAGGCACACAATGTGGCTGAAAGGCTCAGTATGGATTATACAAGAATCTCACAATTTTGTTGATGGAAGAGGGGGGGTGGATCAGCCCAGATAGGAGGTTGCAATAATGCCATATGTTGAGTTTCTAATGTACGTAAAGCAGCTGCAAATGGTTTAAGTCGAGAAGTCCTAGAAAAAGGAGGCCCAAAAAAGGGCTACTGTATCACAAGTAGTGTTGAGCATTTCGATACCGCAAGTATCGGGTATCGGCCGATATTCGCTGTATCGGAATTCCGATACTTAGTTCCGATATTTTCCATATATCGTATACCGGAATCGGAAGTTCCCATAATTCTTTGAGAGGCAGTATGATTTTATTCAGCCAATAAGGAATCCTAAGAAGTGTGGGCACATCCTGTAATGCTGCGGTCATGTTAACTAATGGCATGGCTGTGATTGGCTGCTGAAATGATGTCAGAATGCACTATAAAAGGCGCCGCCGCCATTTTCGCTTCACTGTGCTGTGAATTCAGTTAGGGACAGAATGCTGCTCTGCTGACTCTGAGGGACAGTTACAGATAGCGTTTTTGTGAATTGTTCTGTAGGCAGGCTATTTGAGAAACCGCTGTGTAAATCTTCCTTTTTCCTTGCAGTGCTGTTTTCACAGCTCTGTGCAAGGTGTGTGTGTGAGTGCAGGTGACGCTACAGTTTGCTCTGCATCCAACGCTGTTTGTAGTCATCTGCACGTGTCACTCACTGACTCATTTTTTTTTCTTTTGTGGAATTGGTGCTGCTCCATTCAATTGAAATTATAGTGTGACGCGCTTCCATCTTTTTCATTTTTGGCTAATTGGTGCTGCTCCATTCTATTTAAAAAAACTCAAATCTATTAGTGTGACGCGCTTCCATCCGTATCCAATACATTGGTTGCAAACACTATAGAAGTACACAAAGGAGCCTTTCAGAGCTAGTGAACAGTTGTCTGCAGTGTTCACGGCAGTCTGTGAGGTCTCTTTTTTTGAGTGCAGATCACGCTACAGTTAGTTCTTCAACCACTGCTGGTTGGAGTCTGCTGAGCGTGTGTCACTACCTCATCCTTGACATTTTTGGCTAATTGGTGCTGCTCCATTCTATTTCAAAAAACTCAAATCTATTAGTGTGACGCGCTTCCATCCATATCCAATACATTGGTTGCAAACACTATAGAAGTACACAAAGGATCCTTTCAGAGCTAGTGAACAGTTGTCTGCAGTGTTCACGGCAGTCTGTGAGGTCTCTTTTTTTGAGTGCAGATGACGCTACAGTTAGTTCTTCAACCACTGCTGGTTGGAGTCTGCTGAGCGTGTGTCACTGCCTCATCCTTGACATTTTTGGCTAATTGGTGCTGCTCCATTCTATTTAAAAAAACTCAAATCTATTAGTGTGACGCGCTTCCATCCATATCCAATACATTGGTTGCAAACACTATAGAAGTACACAAAGGAGCCTTTCAGAGCTAGTGAACAGTTGTCTGCAGTGTTCACGGCAGTCTGTGAGGTCTCTTTTTTTGAGTGCAGATGACGCTACAGTTAGTTCTTCAACCACTGCTGGTTGTAGTCTGCTGAGCGTGTGTCACTGCCTCATCCTTGACATTTTTGGCTAATTGGTGCTGCTCCATTCTGTTTCAAAAAACTCAAATCTATTAGTGTGATGTGCTTCCATCCGTATCCAATACATTGGTTGCAAACACTATAGAAGTACACAAAGGATCCTTTCAGAGCTAGTGAACAGTTGTCTGCAGTGTTCACGGCAGTCTGTGAGGTCTCTTTTTTTGAGTGCAGATGACGCTACAGTTAGTTCTTCAACCACTGCTGGTTGTAGTCTGCTGAGCGTGTGTCACTGCCTCATCCTTGACATTTTTGGCTAATTGGTGCTGCTCCATTCTGTTTCAAAAAACTCAATTCTATTAGTGTGATGTGCTTCCATCCGTATCCAATACATTGATTGCAAACACTAAAGAAGTACACAAAGGAGCCTTTCAGAGCTAGTGAACAGTTGTCTGCAGTGTTCACGGTAGTCTGTGAGGTCTCTTTTTTGAGTGCAGATCACGCTACAGTTAGTTCTTCAACCACTGCTGGTTGGAGTCTGCTGAGCGTGTGTCACTGCCTCATCCTTGACATTTTTGGCTAATTGGTGCTGCTCCATTCTATTTCAAAAAACTCAAATCTATTAGTGTGACGCGCTTCCATCCATATCCAATACATTGGTTGCAAACACTATAGAAGTACACAAAGGAGCCTTTCAGAGCTAGTGAACAGTTGTCTGCAGTGTTCACGGCAGTCTGTGAGGTCTCTTTTTTTGAGTGCAGATCACGCTACAGTTAGTTCTTTAACCACTGCTGGTTGTAGTCTGCTGAGCGTGTGTCACTGCCTCATCCTTGACATTTTTGGCTAATTGGTGCTGCTCCATTCTGTTTCAAAAAACTCAAATCTATTAGTGTGATGTGCTTCCATCCGTATCCAATACATTGGTTGCAAACACTATAGAAGTACACAAAGGATCCTTTCAGAGCTAGTGAACAGTTGTCTGCAGTGTTCACGGTAGTCTGTGAGGTCTCTTTTTTTGAGTGCAGATGACGCTACAGTTAGTTCTTCAACCACTGCTGGTTGTAGTCTGCTGAGCGTGTGTCACTGCCTCATCCTTGACATTTTTGGCTAATTGGTGCTGCTTCATTCTGTTTCAAAAAACTCAAATCTATTAGTGTGATGTGCTTCCATCCGTATCCAATACATTGATTGCAAACACTAAAGAAGTACACAAAGGAGCCTTTCAGAGCTAGTGAACAGTTGTCTGCAGTGTTCACGGTAGTCTGTGAGGTCTCTTTTTTTGAGTGCAGATCACGCTACAGTTAGTTCTTCAACCACTGCTGGTTGTAGTCTGCTGAGCGTGTGTCACTGCCTCATCCTTGACATTTTTGGCTAATTGGTGCTGCTCCATTCTATTTCAAAAAACTCAAATCTATTAGTGTGACGCGCTTCCATCCATATCCAATACATTGGTTGCAAACACTATAGAAGTACACAAAGGAGCCTTTCAGAGCTAGTGAACAGTTGTCTGCAGTGTTCACGGCAGTCTGTGAGGTCTCTTTTTTTGAGTGCAGATCACGCTACAGTTAGTTCTTCAACCACTGCTGGTTGTAGTCTGCTGAGCGTGTGTCACTGCCTCATCCTTTTTGATATAGGAAAGATGTGTATCTTCGTACCGTGTTAGCCAGTAGATAGAAAAATATTTAGACTTGAGAGACCTCAGTGGTTGATACCTTTTAATGGCTAACTGAAAAGATGGTAACAAATTGCAAGCTTCACGGTCTGTGAGGTCTCTTTTTTTGAGTGCAGATCACGCTACAGTTAGTTCTTCAACCACTGCTGGTTGTAGTCTGCTGAGCGTGTGTCACTGCCTCATCCTTGACATTTTTGGCTAATTGGTGCTGCTACATTCTATTTCAAAAAACTCAAATCTATTAGTGTGACGCGCTTCCATCCGTGTCCAATACATTGGTTGCAAACACTATAGAAGTACATAAAGGAGCCTTTCAGAGCTAGTGAACAGTTGTCTGCAGTGTTCACTGCAGTCTCTGAGGAATAAGCACACTTAGGCCTTATAACTTTTCTGCCTTTTTTTATCAATCTACCAAGATGAAGAAGGCAGGGAGTAAGGCACGTGGTCGTAGGCGTGGAGTTTCAGCAGGGAGAGGACGTTGGGATTCTGTGGCTGCTGCCGCCCCCAGTGACACAGCATCCACCAGTTTTCCCCGTGAGCGTTCCTTTATGCGCACTTTTGTAGGAGCTCGGCGTACCCCCCTGCTGCGGGAAGAACAAATTGAAGCCGTTGTTGGTTGTATGGCAGCCAATGCATCAACTTCAATTGCTTCCACCTCCTCTCAGGACCAGAGCACTGTTGAGCAACCATCTGTCTCTTCACCGCTTGCCAAATTGCCCAGGCAGTCAGAGAGCTCTGTACAGGAGCCAGCTGAGTCTCTGCTTCTGTTCTCAGAATCTGTTGGCTTGCAAAGAGGGGCACAGCCAAGCAGCATTCTGGAATGTGAAGAAGAGGGAGTATGCAGTGATGCGCAACAGCTTTGTCTCTCTGAATCTGAAGAGGCGGGTGAGCCAGTGCCGACGGTCAGCACACCGCAGAAAAGCATTGAGATGAATTTTGACCAGGGGCCCGTTTCTGTTGGGGCATGGTGCTGGGCCCGACCACCCAACAGCAGCAGGTGGGTTTTTTTGGAAAAAGGGTAGGGAATGATGGGGGGGTCCAAGAAAAACCCAACATGGCTTTTAGGGAAAAAGGGGGGAAAGGGGGTGGGGAAACAGCTCTGAGGAAAAAGATTCCCCCCCAAAAGTCCCCAAAAAGGGGGGAGAGGTTGGCTTCCCCCAAATCGGTTGCCCGTAAACCCCCCTTT